>CM060832.1:4415000-4560000 GCA_030762175.1 Metallyticus violacea
TTGTGCATTAAGGTGACAAAATAGTGTCAAGTTAAATTTTAGCACAAGAAATTATGCCTATAAAAAAATTATGATTCTTTAATGAACAGTCCTTTCATGCAGTTGAAAAAATATTCTATCAAATTTCAAGCATTAGCAACAATTGAATGCACAATAAATAAAGTTAAGATGGGAGCAAATTTTTGCTGAGAATTAGCCTGTTAGGTTCAACTTTTCCTAATGTTAGCCAGTATTCCGTGAGCACCCTGAAGATAATTAAAGTAAGTTTTTATGTTCTATTAATTTAAACAGGAGAACAATGTAATTGTAGCAACATATGTGAGACTTTTGGTGCTTTGAATGAATGGAAGGTACAAAGATGGTTCATGAAGTTTCAGGAAGGCAACTAAACCCTTCAGTGCTCTCTTAGCAACTATGAAACAAACAGCAATGAGACTTGTGAGGACACGTGATGAGAAGTGGGTCCTCTGCAACGCTCCAAGACACTGGATGGCACCCCATGACTCTATCCCAAACAACCAGGACCATCTCTGCACCAAAAGAAACTATCCGCCATGAAAAGTTGGGAACTAAGAATGCGCTCATAATTTGCAAAGGTGTTATTCTTTTGTGTGATAATGCAAAACCACATACAGCAAAGGTGGTTTATGAAATCATTATCCATCTTTATTGGGAGAATCTAATGCACCCACCATTTTCTTCAGACATTGTACTATCCTTTCTTTGCTTAATTACCTCCAAGGACAGCAGTTCCATACATGGAAACTGCACTGGATGTATTTCTTTGCTTCCCGCCTGAAGGAGTTCTATTACCATGAAATTCATAGTCTTGCATCACAGTGGTAGTAGTTCCTTGATAGTGATAGAGACTATATTTAATATTAAAGGTATTATATTGTTCAGATATTACTCTGTTTTCACTTTTAATAAATGCCTATTTTGAACAAAATAAATGCCTGAACTTCCAGGTTCTTAAGTTTGTACTCTGGTTTCCATAAAGGAAATAGGTAAAGTACATATAAGGATTGAATGAACAATAATTATGATTGGTTTAAATATTTTAATAAACGAAATTTAAAAATAATTCACAGACTGTCCCTTTAATTGCCTGCATTCATTACTTAGCAGTCATTAGATAACTGAATATAATTTTGTCAAAGATGAACAACTTTAATAAAATGCACATACTTATACATAGAGCAAAAAAATTTATAAGCAACCAAAAAACCTGCAAACAAGTATCAGGGCTGACTATGGGAAATCCGTTTTCTGTATTTCTGACAGATTTATTCATGAGCTATTTTGAATACCTTTCTGTTAATTTTTAAAAGATGGTACAAATATGTAGATGGTATATTTGGAATAATAACATAGGAATATTCTTCAAATGCTTTAAAACCCACCAATTTACAATAAAATTAACCATAGAAATGGAGGAATTCCATTTTTAGACTTAAAAATCATTAAGAAGTCGAATTCAACTTTGGTATTTATGGAAAAGGCACACATACTGATAACTACATTAAACAGTATGCAAAACAGAATTACAATATATATTCAATACAGCAATAATCATTGGATACATAACTAACATAATAGTAAATAGATTAACAAATTCAAAAGACAAAAATTCATGGAAAGACATTTCTATTCTTCAAAATACCAAAGGGAGTTACAAATAATCAGATTCATATACTGTCAGAAATTTGGGAACATCTTCAAAGAATATGCACAAAATAAATACCTAACTTTTTAGGTTCTTTGTTACAGGACAGCATACTGAAAAAAGTAGACCCAACATTGCAGGTCCAAACCTGGCCAGGATCAATGGAGTTTTGGGCATAAAATCCTAATATGGTTTCCTTTGGAAAGGAAGTAAAGCTGGGGATTCTGTATTGTAGATTTACAGCACATAGTATCTCAAGCCTGAAAGAGGATGCCTTTCAGTAAAATTTATCGCCAGTTTCATGCACTGAATTGAGTGGGACGCTAATGACCAGAAATGTTAAAGAGCATTTTTAAATAAATCAAATAAATAAAATAAGATATAAAAATCAGGATATACTCAATAAAATGCTCAGACCTTAATTTAAAATACATAGGAAAAACTAAGAGAAATTTGGAAACTAGGAAAAAAGAATGTTATAGAAATATCCAGCTAAACAATTGGAAAAATTAATGGTAGCAAACCATTTTTGGGAACACAACTATGAAAATAAGCAAAAAGTCATTTGTTTTTAAAGAAATATATAGTTTGATAGAACTGTCAAAATGGGAAAAAATTATCAGTCTAAAAAACCAAGATGAATTAATAAATTTTGACGTTCTATCTTTGAACAAATTTAGTAAATTCCTGTTCCAGCCAATAGATGTAGACAGAGAAATAATCTAGTTACAACAACCAGACTGCTATATATATAATATTAAACAGTCAGTAAACAAAGTGAAGTTAATGTTAAAATTTGGAAACATTCAATTTTGAACCTATGTAAAATCTGGATACTAAAACAATGGCATTTTTCAATAAGAAATAAAATAAAATATTGCAGTTTTAGACGTGCAGTCATTGTCTTCGCACAATGTCATAGTAGTGAGCATGGTAACACCAATATGGCATGGCTTCAAGCTAAACAGTATCACAGTAACGAGTGCGATAGCATGGCAGTTGCACACCATCATATTACTAAAATGAAGTAACTTGCTGCTGCACTATGGATTCTGTGAAGTGCAAGCAAATGTTCTTATACTTAAACAGAAATTGTAGCTTTGAATAAAATGGAAAAGAGAATTAGTTGGACACAGTTGATGAAAGACTCGTCATCATAGTTGTAATGGGTTACAATGTTCGCTAACCTGATCTTGATGTCGCATGGCCACCAGATAAAATATCTGATAAGATATGACAATTTTAGTACGTTATTTATCATGAACTAACAGATGAATGTGCAGTGTAAAGTACTGAAAATAAGGTTTGTACTTCAAAATTTCATTTTTAAAAATCTACATGAAAAATGCCTAATTTCTGCATGGAAAATATACTCATGTAGTGTATCTTTACATGCTCTATAAAGTATTTTTCAATTATCTGGCATCTGCTTTGTCCCATAGTTGACTTTGGAAACAGAAGGTTCAGAAACGAGGCAGAAATTATTTTCATGCAACATGACAATGCTATATAATGCATCTGCCATACAGACCAGACTTATCATTTATATTTTATTTATCTAAAACTTAATTACCTTTGTGATGAAGATATGTTTTTAAGGTACTCGTTGCAGAAATAGAAGGTAGACTCCATTATCAGATAAAGTATATTTAGTTATTAGTTAAATTAAAGGATACATTTTAAAGAGAGATTATTTTTATCTCATATTTAAATATTCCCATGCATTTATGTAGCCATTATTTGTTTTTCAACACTCCTATCTTGTAGTCTTACCTGTGGAGAAAACCAAAACTTTTAGCTTACTCACTTCAAGTTTCATTGTTTGGAATAGTTTATAACACAATGAAAGATCTTTATCTTCTATGGTGCAGGACTCCACCAGTGCAGTGAGAAAGAAAGGATGTAAATGGTTATATACAAGTCATGGTTATGTTGAAGAAGAGGAGTTGATATCCAAAATAGATCCAAAGGAGGGTGATATCATTATGAAGTATGAACCTCTGATTCTCCATGTTCAGTGTCGTTCAGTCGAAAGTGCTAAATTAATGGTAAGCAGAAAATTTAATTTTGCCCTTATCCACCTGAAATGTGTTTTTTTCTGCAATTCAGACAATTATCCATTGTTTTGCAGCACACATGTTCCCTGGAATCTGGTTTCAGAAATTCTGGCCTCACTTTGGGTAAGAAAGGCAAAATAATACTTGCTATCAGGAGCTGCATGGGACTGGAGGTACCACTAACTGATGATGGAAACCTGCTCGTTTCAGAAAATGTAAGTTAACATTTTATAATGATGTTTATTACAATGTGTAATGGCAGCATGGCAGGTACCCAACAAATTACACTTTTCCTAAATAATTTTGTATATTGGAAAGTACAATCTGCTTGTCAACTGGCAGGCCTAAGTTTGATTCCTTGTTGGGTCATATTACCCAAAATTGAAGTAGTTAAGGTGCAGATTCGTGAGTGGGAGGTCTCGGGGTAGATTTTCACCAGGACCATTCTCCCTGCTTGAGGTTTTTTCTAGGTTTTCCTCAGTCATCATAAATGGCAAATGCCAGGGAGGTAGCCTAAACTTAGGCCTGGAATGCTTCCTTCCTTCCTTAAAAAAAATCCTTTCCCAATGAATCATTTCATCTAAGTAACATCAGTCCTTTCCCAATGAATAATTTCATCTAAGTAACATCAGTGTCCAGCACCTGTGATGCCTCAGTAGTAAAAATGGGTATTACACTACCCAAAAAATCTCAAAAGTCCCTAGTATTTGGTGAGACCGTAAACACTTAAAAAAATTAGTTCAGCAACTTTAAGAGGGAGCAACAATCTCTTAAAGACAAAGACAGGATGTTTGGCAATAAGCCAAACATGGTAGTGACCAAAGAAAATATTTCATATATAGAACAAATGATAAGAGAAGATACAAGATTTAATTACAAGGATTAACAAGTGCTTAAGCAATAGTTGGCAAGTGTTTCTACCATTCTTCATGAACATCTATGAGTTAAAAAATTTGTTCATGATGCTTCCCCATGGTTTAACCAACAGAAAACTCTACAAAGTGGAATGGTTTCCATATCTAATAATGAGAGTTTTTGCACACATGACATTGTCATGTAAAATGAAACTTGGAATTACTAAACCGGGAATTAAACTGCTGAAACATCTTCACAACCCTTGGAGTTATCCACTTGGGAAAAAATTTTCATATTAAAAAATAGAGAAAACCCAATGAATTTCCAGTTTCTTCCTATGGATAAGCTCAGCAACTTCCTACTTCAACCAACAGAGGCCACTACAGGAACATCTGTTTGTCCAGCCATAGTTTCGAGTAATGGCAGTTCAGTGAGCAACTGAAGATGGGAGAGATTCTCCCGAAACACGTCTTACTTTTGTGTAAGTGAATGGAGTTTAGTGTAAAAAATGAATACCTAATATTGCCACTCCATTGTCAACAGCTTCGTAAGTACAATATTGGAATTACTAGTTTAATCTTGAAATTAAGCTGACTAGTAACACGTGAAACCTAAAAGAACAAGAACAAGAAAATTGTTGCCACTTTCTTTTCAACAAGGGTCATCATTGCCTGTTGTTCTAGAAAATCAAAAAGAAGTAACTGCAAAGTGGGGCACTAAGGCCTGCCTATCCATAGTGTTCAACAAAATTCATAAATAGTAGCTAAGATATACTAGAAGCACAGAAGCAAAACTGTTGACGCATCCACTTTAGAGTCCCAAACTGGCACCATGTGACTTCTTCCTTTCCTTAACTGTGAAGAACCACCTTTGAGATGAGCAATTTTCCAACCCTGAAGATATAGTTGCATCCTACTGCAGTGCAAAAATACAATTGGCATAGATGTTTCTGAAAATGGTTCCAGATGATGAAATGTTGGTTACAATGTTAAGAAGAGTATTTTGAAAAGTTGCAACAGCACAGGCAAAGTTTGGCTTTTTGTATAAGATAGTTTTGAGACTGTAATGTTGAAATTTATGCTAAATATACATAAAAATTGTTCTATAATGCTTTTATGTTAAAAATTATGGCATAAAACTATCAGTTACGTAAGTGATAAATTAAATTACATGCAAAATTAAAAAAATTTCATTTTCCAAGTCTCACCCTTAAATCTGTTTGTATACTAGTACAATTTTTTCATCTTTTTTCATTTGTATGCATGTGTATACCCTTTGACCAAAAAAAATTAGCCATCTCTTGAATGCAAAATTCTTCGTCTTACTTCTTACAGCTTGCGGTTCACAAGGTAACCAGCAAAGCTGTGTGGTCACTGCAGCAGTTGTATTATATGGCATGCACTAAAAACCCTGACTAGTGTGTGTGTGTGTGTGTGTGTGTTCTGTTAGCTCTATAGCAGTGTGCACAGTGACATGGTGATTAACAGCATAGGTTCACCTCCCAGCATGAAGCACCTCCTTTTTTTAATAAACCTTTGTAACATATTATGACTACTTAGTTTCTTATACACAGCAAGCTTGAACATTAACATATAAATATTTATATACCGAGGGTGCCAAAAAATGTTACACACTTTTACAGTAAATATCTAATAAATATATTTCAAAGTTGGACTGAAAAATAAGAGTAATATGTAGTATGATGTTAACAGATGTGACTCACATAAATTACGATAGCATTACTGCATAACAGGTAAATCAAATTGAACAAATGAAGCCAAGATTATTGTAAATCAACAATAAACAAATAAGGCCAAGATTATCGTATGATGTTTGGTAAACATATGTGACTTACACTGCGTTATGCTAGCATTGCTATAATCAAATGGAGCCAAGATTATTGTTTGAACAGTGGAAAGCAATTTTGAAGTGGTATTGGAAAACTGAGAATTTTGTTAAAGTTCAAAGGCAATAGAGACATGTGTACAGAACAGAACCGCTAACAGGAGTAACAATTCCGTCTTATCCGCCATTCATACATTCTATAGAAATGAAAAATTTTACTTGCAACAGAATGGTTGCACCACCACATTACCACAAGATGTACATGCATACTTTGATGACAATCTTGCAGGGCACTGGTTAGGACGAAGAAGTTCGATTGAGCTTCCACTGCGTTCTTTGGATGTAACTCTGTTGGACTTCTACCTATGGAGAACTCTTAAGGATGGTTTATACTGCAGAAAACCAGCTACACTGGTAGCACTTTAGGAAGAAATTGAAGCGGCATGTGCTGCAATCGCTGAGGACACTTTCACAAATGTTGCTCAATCAGTAGTTCAACGCACTCAGAAGTGTATCGATGCCAATGAGCATTTTGAGTTATTGATGTAACTATAAAAGTATAAGATGATTAATGCTCATTATTTTCTGTTTGTGTGAATTCAGTTTTGTTATGTTTACAGAGTTTTTTCTTTGCTTAAAGTGTGTATACATTTTTGGCACCCTCTGTATATTATAGAATATTACATTTCTTTCAGTGTTTGTTCTATCTAAATGCAACATGCACTCACATTCCTGCATATGCAAGAAGGACAAAAGACAACTTATGGACACAAATTCAAGAGCCTGAGATGTTGTAGCCCCTCATCCACACTACTGTAAAAATCTGACATCAGCTATGCCCTAAAAATTGGGGGCAGATACATGCTGAAGATTCATACACAATATTAATATGTGTTTTCACTTTAAAAGATAAATGTTTCTGTCATATATTGATTTAATTATTTATAAACATTACATTAGTTTGTAATTACATTTTTGTGTGTACATAGGTAATGTCATAAAACTCAAATGATATGTTAAAATATAATATGATATTAAGGTAATGTGATGTTTTACATGCACACTCATAAAACCAATAAAAAATGTTTGGGGTTTCAACCCAGGGGCTTATGCAGAAAAGCAATGCCTCCTAAACTGCTCAGCCATCACTATTCTACCTTAATGTTCTCTTTCCAGATGCTTACAATGGTGACCATTACATTTACATGCAAACTTCCACTGTAGTGTGCATTTGCTGCATGTGCTTATGAATACAGAGTTTACGATCATCCCTGAAGTTCTCTTATTGACATGGATATGGCTGTGACTCCACTTTTTTTTATCAAAAGGTGTACATAAGTTACAGGGGAATAAGTTATAATGAAGACTTACCAATTTTTCATTGTGTATGATTAAGGGAGCTTAAAAACAAGTTTTAAAATAACAAGTCATAGTAAATGATATTTTCTGATAAAATAATTACATCGTTCCATATTAACATAATACAATAAAAACAGTGAAATAATACTTTATAAACTTATTAATGTTCACAGAATATGGAATGCCAAAGACAATTTACAAGCTAATTTTATGAGTCACACTAAAAGTTTTGAGATTGGACAACAAGGAGTTGTGACAAGCCAGCTGACATTTTCTTAGCTTTAGATAGCAACATTTGCAAGTGTGAGCAACAATGGGTGGTGTCAGCACAGCAATGTATGTATTACTGAGCCAGATGCTAGGATGGATCTAAATTGAGAGTATTTCCACTATATGATTTTCTAGACTTTAGAGTCTGTTTAGGGAAGAGAAAGCCATCTTGCATTTGGAGATCTTTGACTTTTGCAATTCACTATTTATTAATAATTTACAGGAAGAAGGGATTCTGTGCATGGTGGCTAACTACAGCAACTGATGAAAATGTGATGAAACCAGAGCACATGGTGTAGAAAGGCCATTGTTGAACATATTATCAGATTCAAAAAGCCCTAAGTATTGCATTGGCAACGATCCTTGAAGAAAAATTTCAAACATTTTTTTATTCCCAAAAATTAAAAAATATTTGTGGCTTATGATCTGAATCATTTATCCCAAGAAGAATGGCATTCAGCATTTACAAAATGATATGAATTGATGAAACCTATAGAATTCACTGGAGAATACTTTGAAAAGATGGAATGATCAGATCTAAGTTTTAAAAATTGTTATTGCATCCCTTCTCAAAACTTTTAGAGACCCTTGTACATACTCATTTAAGCTACCCATTCTACAATGGCTCTAAATTGAACCAGGTAGAAGTTGGAATACACTGTAAACTTTTCCCACTATTTACTAATCGCCAAACTAGAATCTATAAAGTCTACAATGAAAATCTAATGTTTAGAACAAATAAGTTTCAAAAAGTAGTTCTTTTGGTAAATTCAAATCTGCTATTTCATTGGTTTATTTTATTTAAGAATGCTCTTTAACTGTGGTCACTGACATCACGTTCAGAAATGGTGGATAAATTTTCTCAGAGTCCTCTTTTTTTCAGATTTGAGCTTATGTCTTTACTCCCTTGAAGGAAGCTATACTAAGGATTATTTGCCATAAAGTATCCTTTGACCCTTGCCGGGTTTGAACCTGCAACCTTCAGACCACCAGGACCGACATCTGTTAGTGCAGCAATAAGATACCAAAAAATATTAAAATATTAAAAATATGCAAATCAATCAGACAGCTCATAAGATTAGGCAACACCATCGCTCTTTGGTGAATACCATCCTATGTAAACCTCCTGGAAAATGTGATAGTAGTAAATGGCAAAGAAACAACCTACAGCAAAATAAATCAACTACTCTTTCATAGCCTCAGATTACTCTTACAAAAGAAACATTGAACAAAAGATGGGAAGAGATAAAGAGCACCTCAAGCAGCAAGAAAGAATGCAGTACACACTCTACACACATCATGAATCTTTGACTGTTCACCTACTCAATATGACAAATTGACTTGCATGCACCATTTACTTTAATGAAGTGCAATAAATACATACATAATTTATATTCATCTGCTGGGAAGCAAATAAAGAATGACTTTGTAAAACTGATATCATTTGGGCTTCAGGTTCTATAAAATTCTAGAAGGGGCATACATAATCAACAATTAGCCTACACAGATTTAAAATATCTTTCTAGAAATTATTACTATGCTTAAACAAGACAGGTTGAGCCTTTATAGCATAGTGTACTAGTTCAAATAAGGAAATATTTCTATTCATCAATAAAAGCTAACACTATAAGTCAACGAACTAATATTTGGGTAGGCTCAGCGTTACAGCCTTTATGAATACTTTGACCCTGTGTGACAAACAAAATTTATCTGAGAATCTTAGGTATTATATATCTTAAAATTTAAATACTCCTTATTTTATAGATCCCAACATGATTTCTGTGAACTTTTATGCATAACTTATAAAAATAATCTGAGTAGTAGTCACCTTTAAATGTTTCTGAGGGGCATGTAATAAATAAGTTTTCCTACTGTGGAAAATATATCATTAATATAGTTTTTATTTCAAAATAATATACTTATGTATTTACATAACACTGAGTTCACAAATATAGCCCGGTTCTAATCCAGGTCAATATTTTAAATCTGATACAAAATTTTTGTTAACATAATATTTTCACCATTGAATTAACCATATTTAACAGTGTTTGCTAAGCCTCAGTTCCTCTAGATTTTGGAATCCTTTATTGGGTAAAAATAACATTCATAAATTTAATTAAGCTTATTCATCTTGCTTGACTACGACTGGCAATTCATCAATTTCAACAACTGTATTCTTCATAAACTTGATTTAATATTTCCTCACAATTACAAACTAGTCAACCTATATTGAATCTCTGAAAATATTTCACCTAATTAAGGGAGGAGACATCAAACCAATTGATGCTCAGACTTCCTAGTAAACACAAAATAAATCATGAAGAATATTCAAACAATTTTGTAATAAGTTAAGGAAGAAAGAAAAAAAAATATCTGATAAGCCTCTTTGCAACAATTTGAGTGCTACCATTTGTTAAAAAAAAGGGAAACTTAATTAATAAATGCCTCCTTGTGCTTCAATTTAGATGCTATTAATTTAAAGCTTTAATTACTTTTGTTTCTATTGCAGTATCTGAAAATTTTGGCAAAGAAGGCAAATGAAAAGGTTGAAGAGAACCGACTGCGCACAGAGAAATTGTTCCACAATCTCCAAACAGCTTTTAAAACTCAAAACAAAGTGCCATCTGAAGGCGATAGTGCAGAAACTTAATGTGTTTATTAAACTTACAATTTATAACATTCTATGTACATGTTTTAATTAGTTCAAAATATCCAATAATACAGAATTATTATACTTAACAGGACAAAAATTAACATTAATAGCCTTTTAAGGATTACTTCATTTGCTCCTTCAACAGTTCTAATTATATTATTGTTCATTATAAACACATTTTTACTTTCCTCAATCAGTTTCTCTTTAGTGTCATCATCTAAATTATCGGCAATACTATTCATAGTGTCAGCAAGTTCTCGCTTTAATGCCGAGATACTGTAGTCTCCAAAATGCGTTACGGCATCACTATAAGATTGATCACTTGAAAATAAGAGAAATCTGTTCATTATTTCACGTTTCTTCTGTAGAATTTGCCCCCCCGAGAGCAACCCCATATACAAGTGGTAAACATATGCCATAAGCTGATCTGGATCACTTTCTTCAAGTTTTCTTAGATGCAATAAATATTTAGCGACACTTTCCCGTGGCTGGTAAATTTTCATCCAGTCTTTACCCAGGTAATAGTTTAAATCTGTCTCAAATGCTTCCATGCGTTTCATTCCATTGATGTTCAGCTTCCCAACATGCATATCTTTGAGGCGTTCCATGGCATCTTCGAGGTAACGAAATATTTCATAAAATATCAGCAAACCTTCAGTCCATACTGCATTATCTGAAAAAGCTAAAAATGCAATACTAATTAATGGATAGATAACAGTTTCAAAGCTTGTAACAGTTATTATGAGGGTAAGTTATTAAGTTACAAATCGATATTGGGGTACATGTTAAAATGAGGCACCTGAGGCTATTGCCATTAGATGGCAGCATTGGCAATTGATGTTTACAATTGTAAAACAGCAGATGCAAGATGTAGATCCCTCTGAGTGTACAACCCACAAGCAGGACTCAGTTCTGTGATTTTTGCAAGGAAAAGGTATGGAATCAAAGAATATTAACAATGAAATGCTTCCCATCTACGAAGAGAAGTACTTGTCATGTCAAGTTGTTTATAACTGGTGCAAAAGTTCTCTGAAGAGCCGTTGCATATCGAAGACAAACACCATGTTGCCCTGC
Source organism: Metallyticus violacea (assembly GCA_030762175.1). Lineage (NCBI taxonomy): Eukaryota > Metazoa > Arthropoda > Insecta > Mantodea > Metallyticidae > Metallyticus > Metallyticus violacea. The sequence continues at coordinate 4,426,780 of CM060832.1, forward strand.
CAATGGAGTTTGCCACTGAGGTGAATTTGCAATGAGTTGAACTTGACCCAAGCTGACAGAGAGATAACTATAGACACTGCTATTGGTTGTTCAAAGGTAAAGTTTTCACAAAGTGTGTGCAGAATGATTCCACAACACAAACTGCAAAGAATGGTTCTGGCAATACAGCATCTCAATCACTACTACATTGAGGACATGATATGAGAGCATGAATTGTCAAAGGTGACGAGTCTTGGGTACACCATTACCATAAGACAAAGGAGTGGAAACATCCAGCATCACTGTCCCCCCCCCCCAAAGTAAAATGACACCATCTGCCTGGAAAAATATGCTAACAGTTTTCTGGAATCATAAAGATATACTGCTCATTACACTCCAGTCTCAAGGACAAACCGTAAATATTCCTACAGTAACATCAAGAAACTTCATAAGACCATTAAATGGAAGTGACCAGAATTCCTTGCTAAAGGCAGGTTGCTCTTGCATATAATGTGCATCATCATACTGTCAACAAGACCAATGAAATGCTGCAAAATTTCAAATGAGAAGTCTTTGAACATCCTCTGTAGAGCCTCAACTTTGTTCCAAGTGACTTCCATTTGTTTGCCACTCTTTAACATCATCTTTCCTGAAAATGAAGCTGTAGAATGGGACATTAACACCTGGTTCCAACAGCAGCCCAAAGAATTTTATATGGTTTTTAGGGACTTGTGCCTCAATGTGCAGGGAGATTAAATTGAGGAATAAAAGTATTTTTTCAAATGAGTATTCATATTTGTTTAAGTTTCATTTCCATTTGTAAGTTACTTAATGACTTACCCTTGTATTTTGTTAGTGAGACTGGTCAAAGACCTATATCTAATGCAGCAACACCAACTTTAATAAGGTAACATGCTTAGGAATGGTTTATTGCCTGATTCTCTCTTTTATGCTAGTGTAAGTTTAGTCTAGTCACACCTGATCCCAATACATCTCATTAATTAATTTTTATGAAAATTTAAATTTTATTAGAAATTGTACTACTTGAAAGCACAAACAATATACGCTAAATGGCACTTAAAATATTACAATATGATGAAAAATAACACTTGCACTTTTATACCTGACTACAATGAAACTTTATAACTAAATTCATATTATTGTTTTTTTTTTTATTTACAATTAATGACATTCTCATCAGTAATTGTGCAAGAAATGTCTCCCATACCTTTTGGCATGCTTAAACACACTCTACTACCAACAGGCTTAGAATAAATCGTTAAAGCTTCCGAAATAAGAACTTTTAAAACCTCATATCTTAGGCATTTAAAAAACATTACTAGTTGCTCCTCCATAATCTTCCAGTCCATTAGTACTGCTATGGCAGTAAAACACAAAAGCTTGTAATTTCATTCAATTCGTAGTCTTTCTTCTGAATGGACTTAACACATTAAATTTAAAGAATAAATATAATCCAGCACCGGTGTTTATTAATTTTCAGCAATTCCATTAATAATATTTGGCGAACAAATTCCCCTTCACTTTTAGTTGTTTTTTTACTTACCAAAAGCAAGTTTTGCATTTACTAATGCATCGCTGATTGCGTGTATTTCCCTCGTTGCTTTTCTCATTTTCTTAGTGAAAGTTTCGTCGTTCATTTTAGCTTTAATTTTTCAATTTGACTTTGGTAATGTATATTTAGCGAATAGATTGGTGGGTCGCACTCTCATATAAACTGTAGGCTACATTTCGGCTTATTCATTTGTTGTTTGTTTCCCAGAGCTGCCACTAGGGGGAAACGGATTGCATGAAATGTCAAAACACAAGTTATTTGCATTAAATACTGGAACCGAAAGTGTATTTTATAATATAGTGGAAGCATAGAAGAAAGCGAATTTCATGGCATAATAACTTAATATTTATTCCTGTTTGCGGTACGCAATCCTTATAAAAGCACATAAAACAAGCATGGAGGTGAAAATTGTGGGCGCTAAAGGACAAAAGAGTCGATGGCGCAATTGCGGTGAATAGTTGCAGGGTACATGGAACGGTGTCCGTAATTTTTAAATTTCTTTCAAACCAAAAGAGAATTTAGAATTTTTTTTTATCGAGACAAGAGTTTAGTTGATATTGTAGATATTCCAAATATTTGTCATACGCAAATACATTGTTATGCGTTAATGGATTTCTCCACAGGAATTCTTGAAGGTTTATCACAAAGGAACATACCAAGAGATAAAGGGCTTGTTTCTTTTGCATCCACACCTAGATTGTGAATCAGAGTAACGCAAACAGTTAATTTTGCGGAATGTAGGCAAAATCGCCGCGCTCATTTAGCGCTTACAAGCAACCACGTGAAAGAATCCAAATGTGATTCAGACCATACATACTCCATCCAGGAACAGACGAATAAGGCAATCTATTCTGAAACATTAACTTGCCTTCTATATCTCACAATTCTAAATAAATCGAACTCTAAAAGCAATTATAATAAAATATTATAAATTGCATCTTACTACATTTCGTAAATAAAGTTATACTTGATTTGGCAAAACAATGTCACTCTCTTAATGTTGGCATCTCTTGATTAACATTACTGTTTTAGCTTTTCATTGGAGGGCTAGGTTCTATCAGCACGTGTTCACTATCATTAAACCAAATCGGTTGGCGGTAACATTTGTTGAAAATGAAAGATGCGATCTTTTCCTGACTGGAAAACATGTAATTTTTAAATATTTAAAGAATACCCGTTAATACAAACTAGTTATTCCGTTTCGAGGGAAATACAAACCCCGCTGCAAAGCCGAATAGCTGAATCTCTTGGTTTAGTACATCTACGATCAACATGGAAAGCATTAGGTATGTGCAGTGAAATTCCTACATAGTCCGTATATTCTTTTAAGTATCAAAATATATGAAGTGCGGTACATAAATTTCCGGCTTGACTATGTTAGGTAGGCAATAAATTTTAAATACAACTATCATTTATGAACGTACTCGCACTTTACTTAATGCATTTCTCATATCTGGATTAACATTTTATTCTCCTAAAATATCACAAGCTTTTTCTGCTAAATACTGGAACACAACGCAGTTCAATCATCGTTCGTAGATCTTCGCCCGAAGTTCATATATTTTAAAAACAGGTAGTAGTCACTGGGGGTAAGGTCCAGGCTGTAAAATGAACTTGTCAACACCTGGAAGCCAGCAGCAGTGAGGACTGGTGTATTGTAAAGCAAACAACCCTTCGACTATGTCTTTTTTTTTCTTGAAGACAACGTGAAATTGATGCAGTCGCTCAACCTATTACTCTGCAGTCACGTGTTCCTTTCTTTGAGGTCTGTCATTAGAATTCCTCTACAGCCCCCAAAAATTGTCACCATGATCTTCATTGGCTGTGTTATCTTTTTTGTAGAAGGTGCTCCATCCTTTAATTCTCATTTTGAAACCGGGCAATAGTAAGGGACTTCATAGTGATGATGGATACCAGTACTGCCCTCTCATTACTTAAAATGTTTCTGACAATATTACACCTGTACTTGAACTCTGAAACAATTTGAACTGATCTTATGTAAATTTTGATGAATCATGTGAAACTCGGTTGCTTTAGAAAATCCCATTCTTGCAGCTTTTTGTTTTGTCTTCAGATACATAGAACTTCCTCCTCTACAAGGGAATGTTTTATATCAACCCTCATGTGGGTCATCTTCAAGGTTCTCTGTGCCAAGACGAAATAATGTTGACCATTCCACAGTGGAATATGAAATGAAAGCTTCCCTATACACACTATCAAGGTATTGTTTAATATCACTGGATGAAAGTCTTTCTTTAGCTAAAAATTTAATTACCTCTGTATTCAATTTTGAACACCATACTTTATTATGCAACATATGTGATTTAGTCCAGCATTTCCAAGCAAATGAATGGAATGGCTGGAAAGGAAATGCAGTGTTTACACAAGAAATATGTCAATGATAGCATGAACATTGCAACAATAAAGTATGGCCTTCTATGTCAAGCCATAAACTTATGCATATATATAAGAAGGATGCATAGAGAGGAAAATGCATGAGTGGACATCAGTGTGATCATTACTAAATAATTATCCCTTTATTATGGTTATGATAATATTATTAGTAATAGTAATAGATGTTCTTGTTCATGGATTCTATGGTTGTTTATGAAACACATTCATACACATGACAAGAATACACAAACTCTTACCATTTACAAATGGTATCATTATAATTTTATATCCTTCACTTATTACCAGATATTGATTTTTAGGCACTAAAAATTGCAGTTTTAGGTGTCTAAAATTAGCTCAAAATTTAATAAATGATGCCATATTTCAGTAAAACTAAGCTTTTATGCACACATGACTAAGGCTTTAAACCTGTTTATTTCACTTAAAATTAACAAATTATAACCAAAATACACAAAAGAGTACATTTAAGAAATGGAGACAAGTCAGTTGTATTATGTATACACAGCTGCACAAATTGAATATATAGAAAAAAATTAATTATATTTTTTTAGTTTTTGAAATGCAGTTCCATGCTCATTCTCTTTCATAATTATCTGTACAATACATCATCAGAATTGTTTCTGAATTCTCCACAGTTAATCTTTGCATTTTGTCATTTTGAAAGCAGAAAAACTTCTTTCTAATGCAACAGGTGTCGGAGCAGCAAATAAACATGAATATCCACTGGAACATTTACATTTTCTGTCAGTATCACTCTTGATACTTTTTCCAACAATGCTAATCCTACATTCTTATTTAGTAAACTGTCCAACTGTCCCATTTTCACACATAGCACAATATATTTTTTCTTGGGCATCCTTCATATCGCTATTTGAATACAAAGAGATTGATTTTTACGTTCTAAGTGTTCATTGCTTGCGGGTTTCAGTGAAAATTTGAATGTTGTGTAGTAATATCTTTTTTCAATGACGGGTCACTCATGTACTTTCACTGTTTTTACACATGCTGCAGTGTCAGATTCAGGTAATTCTTCAATAATTGTAACCACTTCTTTTAATTGTGCCATTAAATTAAATTTGGTTCTCAGTTCATTGTGTGTATGGTTCAAAGCAAACAAATTGTCTCTAAATCTAGATAAAACAAATGTTTAGAAATTCATCACTAACAGATCCACAATTACAGATAGGATATTATAATAGTGTACTTTCACAAACCAAATATATTAAATTCCTTGGTTTAATAATTGATAACCATCTGAATTGGAAAGATCACATTGATCTTACTACACCTAATCTTAGCAGTGCATGCTATGCAATACGTGCATTAGTAATACGTCAATTAAGACTTTAAAACTAGTTTATTATGCTTATTTCAACTCAATAATGAAGTACAGTCTAATATTTTGGGGAAATTCAGTTAAAAGTGAATGTGTCTTTCTGTTACAGAAAAAAGTCAAATGAATAATCGCTGGTACACATAGCAGACATTCATGCGGAAATCTCTTTAGGAAATTTGAAGTTTTAACTCTTCCTTGTGAATATATTTTATCCCTCATGAACTTGTATATAAGAAATAAACAAAAAGAATACTAGACAAAAAGAAAATCTACATCGCCCAATTTCAGCACTTTCATGCCATCAAAAAGGCATTTATTATGAGTGCATTTTAGTATACAATGCTCTTCCCTCTAGCCTAAAAGCCTGATAAACAATGACAATTCCTTTAAATCTGCTCTTAGAAAATACCTATGTTAAAAAGGTCTATTATTCTGTAAAGGAATATATGAGTGACAATATTATACTGCACAACTTATCAATGTATATGTAAATATGTATATAATAAAATTTGTATGATTAAATGACTTGTCTGTTTTTGTTGTTTGGTCGAGTTGTTCTAGGTGTTCTTTTTTTATTTTTATTGTAATTATTTATGTAGGTGCAGACAAATTTTTGTAAATAGAGATTGAAAGCTACTGTGGTAATTGTATATGACAAGTTCATCGTTTGTAGGTCTCTGTGGCTGCTCCACGAACTCACTGAATGCTCCGAGAACTATCTAACTAACTAACTAAATATTTAGAATAATACCCACTGACTGAAACTGTGTTCTCCATTGTTTTACATCAGGCTGAGGCGAGAGTGGAATATTTGGGCATTTCTCTCTGGACATTAAAATGCAGGATGGGGCTTTGCAAAAACGTTTTGTCATATTGAAAATGAATGAATTGATAAGAGGGAAGTCATTCTTGATTGTTTTAGAAACCCTGTGAAGGACATGAATTAAACAGGTTACATGAATGATGTTAGGATAAAAAGTTTTAAGAACTGGAGCTGCAGCAACCATGTATGAGACAACATCATTACAAAACAATAGAGCATTAGAATCATCTATATTGTCAGAGTAAATGACTGTTAGCTTTTATTTACAAAATAAGCAATGGTATCACTATACATTTTCGGAAGTTACTTAACACATACATAGTGAGGAATCGAAGGTTTACCAGGGTCAAGTTTTTTTTATTAACATATTTACTATATATCTATTCATAGCATCTGAGGTATCATCTACAGGGACGCATATAAACATTGCGTATATCCTCCCGAATGGATGCTGAAGTTACATTGTAGTCTAAATAATTTTTTTCTTTGAGAGATTCAGTTATTTTATTTGCAGTATTTTGTAAAATCTCTCTTAAAACCGGATTTTCAATTGCATTCCAGGGAATATTGGCAGCACCCTGGTCACATTTACATAGAAATTGCTGCTGAGGTTGGATGAAGTAGGTTGTGTCAGTAGAGTTGGTTTGCTTTCCTGAGCTTTTGCCATGCCCTGCCCCTTGCACATGCTGTCTCAGAGAAATCTAAAAAGTGTAGAAGTTAATTAATTTAAAATCCTACATGTTGTATTGCTGTATTTCTATCACATATTGTGATTACATGGTTCGAACAACCAAAATCTCAATGACTCGCAATTACTTTTAACTATCAAAATTTAAAAGCGTAAAGTGTAGTTATCTTTAAAAGAATTTCAGCTCAATCAAATGTATAAATATTATATAGGCCTACTCATTAAAATATATTTCAGCTATTACACACCTGTTTGCTACAAGCTTGCACAATATTATTTTTCCATTGTAAGTGAAGAGTGGTAATTCTGTTAGGAATTGCTGGATCAGAGAGATTTTGCTTTTTATCTTTTGGCATATTAAACTGCACAAGATAACATCCCACCTCTTCAAACTTCTGAATACAAACAAGGGGAGGGAAAGAGGCTAGCAAACATTCAAACTGTTATACAACATTGTTGTTGAAATTTTTGACAAAAATACATTCCACCCATTAGTGCAATTCCTGCTAGTGTTTATGCAAAAAAATAAATAAACAAAAAAACTTACCTTTAATATTTCTTACATGTATGAATATGTGAATAAATGGTGAAATAACTAAATTTTACATTGATTTAGGCATTTTAGGATACTATAGGAATTTGCCCTAAAATCTGATGTCATCTTATTAAATATTAAAGATTGTCACCTAATTTGGGAAAAATCCCCCTTATAAAATAACGTGATAAATTCATTAATTTAACTGTGTTATAATTAAAATATTCATCCATATTATATACAACATGAGATTTTTAAAAATGTCTTTAATTTCATCCTGGAAAGTTCTCACTTCTGTGAATTACACAGTGTAAAGGAAGCTTAAAGGCTGTTATGTGTTGTACTTGCACTGCAGAGTAATAGCTGCACTTTCGGAAAACATTTATGAATTTATGGGTCTATTCAAGTCAGTAGCATGCATAATATTGTAATTATTCATATGTACAGATGGATTCTTTTCAAAATAATAATAATAATAGTAAGGAAGGTGCAAGAATGTGCAATAAGAGATAATTTTATAATTTCCTTATTGTAAGCCATTAAATATATCTATGTGTATATCTCATTCTGTAGATCTGGAGTTCGGTGAGAGCTCTAGGATTTAAAACATGTGAATATATTAATTAATATTAATTGAGTCCAAAATATTCATCCATGCTGTAGAAACTGTGAGCTGTTAAGAATTCTTTAAGAGAATTTTTTAAAGATATGGATTTATGTTCATTTCCTAATAATCGAGTTCTTTTGTGTAGATTATATATATGAATTGCAGAATAGGGCAACCTTCTGGAAAAATCTGTAATGAACTAACTGGGCTGTACACATCATTCTTGTTTCTAGTATTGAATCTATGATACTGAAATTTGATTAACAATTTTTGAATTATCTACTAGGCCTGGAATGCTTCCTTTCTTTAAAACAAAAATTTCCCAATGTATCATTTCATGTATCATCCATGCCTACCACCTGTGGTGCCTCAGTAGTAAAAACGGGGGTTAAATACCATATTCAACAACCCAAGAAATTCTCCAAGGTGTAATGGTGTCTCATTAAGCAGAACAAACTTTGATAATAAATGATATCATAACACTGCATATCTGTTAACCACTGTCCTCACTCCTTCCCCTATAGTATCAAGGAGACCATAAAAATATCCAGCAGAAGAGTTTCAGCCGAGACAAAACTATAAGTCAGGTGTAATAATATCCTCGGGAATGGAACAACATTATCCCTGAGAACCAATCAATTAAATTAAATCCCCTTCAACCGCATCACACTCATCTCGTTAATTCCGCTGCAACATTTTGCGGTAAATCTTAGGGAATACAGTTCGGGCTTAGATGGATTGGTCGTGGTGATCCTGTACCATGGCCACCTCCATCACCAAATGTGGACCTTTTCTTCTAAAGTCACGTGAAGAGCCTGGTGTGCATGACCTCTGTTGAAAATAATGTGGACCTGGTTGCTAGGATTGTAGCAGCGTTGACGATGTGCGCCAATCTCCTGGGGTGCTACAGCGTTGTGAAGTTTGTCGTCATCATATATTCTGAACATTTTCTTTAAACAGTGTAACGTGTAATTTGCTTTTTTCATTTCATTTTTTGTAATGTTTGGTGATCTATCCTTAAAAATAAAGAATTGCAATTATCAGTGATCAGTGGTGGGGGACCGTAATGTAAACATGCTCTACAGCAGTGTTTTGTTTGGAATCAATCATACTCCGAATAAGCAGATATAAAGAAGTTGAGTTATTACTAAACGAAATTGGTGGGTTATTAGCACATTCAGAAAAGATCCCTGAACAGCTTGTAAAAGTTTCTCGGTAAAGTTCGGATTCACCCATTAGGTCACACATGTTATGCGAGAGCAAACACATTTAATGTTTTGAAAAGAGATCTATTGGTTCTCGTCTTTTCCTGCCACAGGAATAGCTTTCTTTTGCAAAGGGAAAACTTTTTCTCTATAAGAAGCCTTACCCCTTAAACCAATTTCATATTTCATTATAGAATGAAAGCATGACAAGTATACGAAATGGGAGAGTTTTTTGGATAAGAGATTATTTAACTTCTGCGGCGGTATTTAAAAATAAGGAAGAGATGGTAATTAAATGTGTAATAGATGGAGAGAAAGATTTTGGAAGGGTTTGATTTGATTATGGATTCTCAGGGATAACGATAATTCTTTCTTCCTCTCCGACGATGGTTACCGCTGTCTTACAGTTTTGCCACGGCTGTTGAGACTCTAATGCTGGATACTTTTATGGTCCTGTGACCATAGGGAAAGGAATCTTGGAGATTAGTAATATTTTTTGTTATGGAAAATGGAACACAATTTATTGTTCATACACTATTATATATAAACTATTGCACTTAACTAATAAAGGCCGTCCACTTAATTCTTGCAATACTAACTATCGCTTTCCACTAATTGATCGGAACTGAGAAAGCTCTTTCACCGACATTGCCCCGCTGAATACTCTTGCCAAAACGGACCGCAGGCCTCAAAGTTACAAACTAAATGAACATGGTCTACGTGACGTTTTTCATGTAGCGGTTGGCTTCTTCCCTTGAAGAGGTTATAGGCCTGTCTTTTAATACCTACAGTCGCCAAAAGTTTTATGGTGTCTCCCCTGCTTGAGAAATTCTCTAACAGAATAGCAATAAACATTTTTCACGAGGATTCTTTACCAACATTGTTACAAAAGGCTACAGAAATTCGCAGGTCAGATTTTATCTGCACACTTGCGAGAAAATAACATTTTAGACACATAAGTGCACACTTATACAGGGAAATGTAAATACACTCATAGTTACAATGAAGTTACATAAAATGATTTGATACAATTACTCTAATTAAATTTGAGGGTGGAGCTCATAAATGCTGCCTCACTTCTTAGGCTGGAGTAAGTTTGGGAAATATTTCAACATGTTTCTTCCAGTTAAGATTTTGACAATTTGTAACCCTAAGAATTTTGTATGACTGATTTCTTTTAGGGTCAGATGTTAATAATTGATTGTGAGATCTGATATGTACAAGTATTTATTCTTTGTTCTTAATCGATAAAATTTGTCTTATCTATATTCAGCAACATGTTATTGTCTTGAAACCATACGTTTGTTTCATAAAAAGCTTTTATAGCTGATTTTGATAGAACTTCTTGATATTTCCTTATTAAAAGCACCCTAGTATCATCTGCAAAAAGTAGTATTCTTGATTCATGATTTAAGTTACACACACACACCCGCCACGGATGGCGGAGGTCGTGAGCGGGAGGTCGGGGTTTCGAATCCTGCCAGGACCGTCGCTCCCGACAGGTATTTTCCAGGTTTTCCTCAGCCATTAATGGCAAATGCCGGGGAAGTACCCTAAATTTAGGTCTGGAACGTTCCTTCCGTAAAAAAAATCTTTCCCAATATATTTCATCTCGTGTATCATCCATGTCCACTTCCTGTGATGCCTCAGTAGTAAAACGAGCGTTAAACACTATTCAAAAAAGGCTTTGGCCCAGTCCCAGCTTAAGATGTCATCTAATGCATAAAAATCTTGCTATACTTCGCTAATTGATTAATTTATCGGAATTTGTTTCAAGAGCTTTTTGCTCTCATCTTCATCTGGGATCGGCTAAAGCCAGCAGGTGATAATGTGGTCTCTGATAGTTTTAATATACAGTGAAATAGGAAGTCCCTTGGTGGCAGGTTAAGATTCATAACACGATGCTTATTCTTTAAAATGAAAATCTTTTCCCATTTTGCTAATTCCTTGGTATTGTTGGTAGCTTTCAACAAGTTGATTTCTTTGCAATATCCTGATTGTAAGTGCAAAAATTATCTGCAACTGCTGATTTATATCTTACATTTCTAAAGTATTCTTTCGCCTTTGTCTCCAAATTTCTTATTGTTCTTCCTATGCATATCTGCTCACAATCCAAGCAATCTATCTGATACACTCCTGCTTATTTGCTGGGAGAAACAACATGCTTTACGGTTCTGTTCAAAAGGTTCCTGATATTTTGTGCAGGCAACACAATATAAATTTTTTAAAAATCTCAATATCAATGAACAAAGAATTGATTTGTTTTCCTTCATATTAACAGTTAAGATTTGATTTGAGAAATGCAGATGGTTGGTAATATGATAGTCACGTGGCCACGAAAGAGACATTGTTGAAAATAAATAGTATTTTTAAAACATAGCTGGAAATATATTTAAATATATAATGTTTTATATAGATATGTACATTACATAATTGCAAACATTAAAATATTTTATATGAACAATTATTTCCATTGTTGTGGTATATTTTTACATTTATTAAGTTGTCTGCTACTTTCTGTCCATGGAATCGCATCGCTAACGGACGCAAGTACAAAAAAGACCTGCATTTCAAAGTCAACTCATGAAATCAAAAAGCAAAACAAGATATAGAAAAGTAACACTAACAAGCGGTGCAAATTTATTTTATTTTTGTGACATCATGGCCTGTGAGGTAACGTGGCATTAATATAAACATAACAAAACCAAAATAGACTATAAAATATCTCATAAAAGAGATGAAATATTGGATACATTTTAGAAAACCATCTGTTTGCTGAGACGTTAGCAGTTTGTCATCTCCCCCTCCCCCCTTTCGTTGTCATTAACATTCGTAACGCGTCGCTGAACAATTTCCTATTGTTTGCAGCGTGACCTGTGAAACTTAAGTACTATAAAATGCGGTTATGTTACAGTACAGAAAGTAACTTCTGGCGAGTTCATATGCGAATATTGTCAATACTAAGTTTTCGCTCTAGCGGAATGTTGTGTTCACTTTGATTAAAAGAGAATATTTACGTTGTCTCGCGTGTGTTAAGCGGCAACTTCAATTTCTGTTTTGTCTGTCTTCATTTAAAAGGTACATGCTTTATTTAATGCACATTTTCGTCTACTTTTAAATGCCTACCGATATATTAAAGTTGAGAAATACGACAAATGTAAACATTGATGTTAAAACCTTCAGCTGTCAGAAAATAAGTTACTTTTTGTACTTTCGCCTGCCTTTGTGCCTTTATCCAGGTCTAAACATTGACATTATTTATTAAATAATGTAGCAAATAACATAAAAGGTAATCAATGTTTAGGATATAAACATACTCTGTTTCAACCTGTTTGTTACACTGGCCTACGCGTAATATTTCTATGTTTTCGAATGTAAGTTGCGGTGGTTTGAGTTCAAGAGATCTTTACGTACGTATAAACCTCAGTCAGCATCTAATGAAACTAATGGAGCATGTTTTGTAAACACACGGGAAGGGAGATTACTGGAAGTTGCTTTCACATACGGATTGTTCCTTAAAATGAACTCAAGTTTGGCTTTAACAACTCAGTTGTCCACTCCTGCCACTGTTTCTCCTTCTCCATATCTTCCTTTATCCTCTGAATCACATGAGGCAAATGCTTGTTACCATTCACTGCGAAAAGTTTCAGCACTGTCTTTGTCGCTGAGCAATTGTTGGACATGCTTGATGACAGTCGCATCTGTTGAATCTAGAGCAGATATGAAGCGTTTGATTTTTTGAAGCTATTAGCAGGAAATTGGAATCTTGTCCAAGTACCTCACCTAGTCATAACAGGAAATTGTAATAGATGGAGCTTAGTAATTTCTCGGTGATCTTTATAAGAATCTTCTTCAGAGGAGCAATGAGGTCATTTTCGCTATATTCCTCCCCGACTATTTCCAAACACAATACATGTCATTGTTCAAGTTGGTAGTGCACGATCTTTTCAGTTGGACAGCTGAAAGAATGTAGCATACTTGATCAGTTACCACACGAAGCAATGTGTCGCTAAATAAAACTTTTAGAATTAAGGCAGTTGCCGTTGGGAGTTGAAGCCAAGCATTGGGGGTTGAAGTTAGACAGTTATAGTAAAGTATAAGCGATGGTACAATATTTTTAAAAATCAGTGCGTGAGTCAAGTTCCTTACTATGGGCTAACATTAACTAAATTAACGTGAACCTCTTGAGTGTAAAAGTGAACCAGAAATAAAACTCTTGTTTTGCCTTTGTTCATATGACGAGGACCTGTTCAATTTCTTCTACCCAAGAATGGACCTTCCGAAAAGCCACTAGTGTTATGTCTCATTTAGCCGGAGCAGAAGAAGACCAGGCATCTCGACCTTCGGACAGCGCTTTGAATAAAGGAACGGGAGGAACACCAAGACTTCCACAGCCACCTTACAACCCCAATTCATCCTAGGTATAAATTATCTTCCATCACATTAGTCATATATTTATTTCCCATCGCATGCGACAGTTAAACAGTCACACAACCCTCTCTCTCACACCTTAATTTTCCGCCGCATTTTCAAAAAATATGCGCGGATGGTTTGAGCAGAAATTTGTGTTTTCTCTAGCAGATTTTGCTACATTAACTTGAAAACTATTGAGGCTGCAAATTTATAAATATACTATCTCATGTTCTGCTATATGGAATGGGTCTATAGTATTTTATTTCAAAAAGAGGGAAAATAATTTATTTTTTGCCCAATTTTTTAACAAAAAGTGTCCAAAAAGTTGCTGAAGCATCAAAATGGGCGTAAGTATGCCAATTTCAGGTAGGGGTAAAAGCGCGCAATAAAACTTGTCTATTTCATGTCCTAAAACACAAATCTCAAAGGAAGAAAGTTTAATTCATGGAGTGGAAATATACAAGTCCAGAAATTTCGTTCTGCTGTATTTGCGGGTGAGCAGATGATTTCCGTCTTTTGATACGGCTGCGAGACCCTAACACAGAATCCAGCAACAGAAAAAAGTGTCCTTGCAACATGATATTAGCGGCCCCCACTCGTCCGACACTTGCGTAAGTAAGATTAGAGATGGGGGAACAAGGAAGAAAGAATCACTGCCTGCTCCAACAATCTCAAACGAAATACTTTGAACATTTATGATATAGATTGGAATAAATGAGTTGAGTTTGTTTTCATGGAGCACGTGCTACAGACAGAAGTCCCGAGCTATGAATTCGCAATTATTTTCCAATTAGTGCACTAAAATGAGTGCTGAACATGACTCTTTTACTTCTCACTGAAGTTTGGTGACTGTCGAGGGGAACTGTTTGAACTTTGTAATATCTGTTGCAATGGAAGCATGAAACACTTAAAGCTTTTTAGCTGCCATCTGCAATAATGGATGACATTAAGACTTTAATTTCATGTGGCCTAATTGATCTTTATACGGATTACCTGTAACGAATACTCCCCCCGCTTTGTGTCTTTACAATCTGAAAAAGTTAAATTTCTTCTACTCTACCTCTAATCCCGCCGCCTAACCCGTATTTTCCACTTCTGTACTACGCAAAAAACCAGACGTTCTTCCACAAAATGGCCTTGACTTCGCTCCTATTAAATTTCATACGTTCAGTTTTGCTTCAGTAGGCTCTTGCGTAAGCATTTTAACTACTACGTACTGACTTATTAGCTGAAATTATATCTAAATGTTGAACTATCGCTCTTTAGTTTCAGTTTAGGCCACTTCCAGGAAAAAGTAAAGCCACAACCCAAAATAAAACAAATAAATGCGCGCTTTATACATCGCGGTTTCATTTACCTTTGAATAAAACTGTTTATCAGCTTTTCATAGGTCAACTATGAAACAAATGACATACCTAGCAGGGTCATAAAGTTTTCTGTACACTACACGTAAAGACAACAAAAGTTATAATTTACAGAAAATGCTTCAATCGAATCGTTTGATAATTTGTATACATAGGCTATCTTTTTAAGTTCTTCCAATTGGCCCTAATCACTACTTAGAAAATAATTAGGTTTTCTTAAGAATGCCGTGACATACCCCTCTTAGTTATATAATGGTATGTATATATACATTATTGTATTTTTATGTGTATGTTATAATGCATTATTCGTCATTCTTACGTAAATACTGTAAGAAGAACCAACGATCTGTAAATATTAACTGGTTTACGACTTGTTCCCTTTATAGTGTGTTTATTCTTTCATGAAAATCTCACCATAGCGACGCGGTTAAAATAAACAGTGGTTGATATTAAGAGAGAAGATAAGAAAGGGTGGCTTGTACCAAATGTAGATATTCAGTCTTACGCGGTCACCTTGCACTGTCAGTCGTACAAAGAAAGACTCGCGCACGATTCTGAATTAATTGTTCTGTATTTGCCACTGTGTTGTGAGCTATACGCAGTAGCTCTTACTTCAACAGAACTTGTTAAAAGACATCGGGAAAGAAAATTACAAGTCCGTCACGCAGGAGCTGCGTAAACACTAAGCGAATTTCTCTGCAAGTTGAGTAACTTTAAAAAAGAAAATAAAAAGGATGCTAAGACCTTATTAATTAATGAAATGAAATAAATTATGGCATTACTATGTGGTATTTTGGAAACAAAAGTAGAATTCTTGCAATCAATAAGTATTACAAAAGAGAAACAACGTTTTTAGAATTATTATAATTATTGATATTAGACCACAAAAATTAATGATATACTATTAATTAATAAATGAAATGAAATGAAATGCATGGCCACTGATAGACAAAGCTAATTCAAATAAGCATCGTTAGGTAGGAAGATGTGACTTGTGGTTAATTACTTCCAGCACAATCAATATGGAAACACCAACTTTGCAATTTCTGTTCTGTCCCGTACACGAATCAAAAAAGGCAGTTATTGTTTTACAGTTTTGTGCATTTTCTTTTGAGTGTTTCACAATATACAGTGGAACTTCTCCCTCTGTTTCATCCCATATGTGTTATTAGTTACTGCTCTGATCTAAAGAGGAAAGCATTTAAAGCACAAATAAAGTGCTTCCATCTGTGTGACAATTTGTAGTGCAACGGTAACCTACAGCAATTTATTTATTTATTTGATTTATATACGAACTCTTAACACCTCGGGTCATCAGCGTCTCATTCAATTAGGGCGTGAAACGACCGATACATTTTGCTCAGAGGTCTCTTCATTGAAGCGTGGTTCTTTTACGTGCCGTAAATGTACGACACGGGATTTCATACTTAGGAGTTTTTAAAAATCCATCGACCCTGTGAACCTGCGATCTTTGGTGTACAAGGCTATTTGAGAAAGTTGAAATGTGCTTTTTGGGAACAGAGAATGCTCCTGTGCCTGAGAAATTAACAGCATTTCATTTTAATTTTTCTCTAAAACTGGCATTTTGTATCCTTGTTCGTTTTTACATGTGAAACCCAAATGTTGTTGGCTGTTTCCTAAGTGAAGATGATTAATTAACTGTGGAGAAAACAATTAACTTCAAACCAAAGGGGGGAAAAAACTGTTCACGGTAGCGTAATAAGTTTGACGTCAACGCCGGACAAAGAAGGTGAACAAGGGAGGCAAACGACCTTGCTGTTTTATTGCCTTCTGCGCGGACCTTGTTTTTTAATACCACTCTTGAAATCTGCTTCGCTTAGTCAGTACTGTTGTATAATTCTCGATGTACGCATCTTGACAGGTAAGCACTTGTTGACTTAAGCATTTCTATCAATGTTTTCGTAATTATAAATATTTTGTTTATAATTGTAGAATGTGTTCTTGCACAGAACTATAGCTATGGTATAGATTAAATATGATAGAGCAAAAATTTATATTCAATACATTGCTGAACATTATTTCTTTAGTTTTATACTTAAAACGGGCAAAATATTTATGTACGAAGATTGATCAATGAAAAATGAACATACTCTTTTGACAACATATCTTTACTCATCTTCATCTAAGTCGTCCGCGTTGTATGCAATGCAGACTGGCTGGAAACCATTTTTGTGACAGGTCGCTCAGAATTGTCTTCACAGCTTCTGATGCTGGAAGGTGTTTCTTCAATTTGAGAAGAAGAAAGCCACACAGAACTAAATCTGGACTATAGGGAGGGTGAGGGACATAGCAACAAATTGCATTGTGCGCAGTTAAAGCTATGTACATGCTAGTAAACATTTCTTGAATATCGAAACATGACATGGTGATATCTTTCTCAGCAGAAGAGTCTTTGAAAGTAATCACATGATCAGCAAAGCTGCACTCTTCAGGAGTAAGCCGGTTTGGAACCCACCGTGCACAAACACGTCATGTGCTTCTTTGCAGTTACCAGCGTGTAAAAGGCATCGGGGAATTTCTGAAAGCGGCGTTCATGTTTACTGCAATGCCGGGTTCACCTTCTTTTGAAAATGATTGTCTTCCTTCTCAAAACATTTTAAACAAACTTCAACCTGTGCTATAGGGAAAAATGAATTCTTCATAGGCCTCTTGTAACATTGCATAAGCCTCAGATGAGGATTTGTTGATACGAAAGCAGAATTTCAGAGCAGCATATTGTTCATCTTGTGTGATTTCCATTTTGCTCTAGGCGGAACTGGACATGTGACAACTTGCACGCGGAACTAAAAGGGACACTAAAACTAATACCGCGCATTAAGCTCACAAAATAGCTAAAATGATTATCATTATTTATTGAACATTCCTCAAAAGTTTCTTACATAATAATAAAGGGCTAAAACGTCGTTTATAAAAATGTAAAACTCCAGGCCTTAGCGATATAACCAGACACTTGGAACTCCAGTCGAGATCATTAAACGAGGTCGTTAAGGTGGGGACTCATGGGGTTTCGAATCCCGCCAGGACCGTCCTCTCTGACTGCCGTTTTTTCCGGGTTTTTCTCAGTCATATTCCGGGGAGATACCCTAAACTAAGGCCTGAACGTTTCCTTCCTTTAAAAAATCCTTTCCCAATATATCATTTCATCTCATGTCTCATCAGTGTTCACCACCTGTGGTGCCTCAGTAGTAAAAACGGGCGTTAAACATTAAAAAAAAAAAAAAAAAAAAAAAAAAAAAAAAAAAAAAATCGAGCTTTGCGTTGACGACAGAAGTTATTGGACTCTCATTAAATGTTTTTAGAAAACCCGTGATTTTCCTACTTTTCTTTAGATTTTAGTACTTAAGACGAAAAAATTATCACAAGAGAATCTGAGGCTGCCGATAAATTCACAAACGTAGTATGTGTATGGAAAACTCAGACACTCGAGTGATATTTATTAGGACTATTTCACGAACAAAGAATTTAAACATTGTTCCCCTCAACTTGGCTTACAAAATTGTATTAAAAATTTTGCAACAGACGAAGTCGAGTGTCATTAGTGCCACAACAGCTAAATACGAGTTTAAGACTATATCATGAATAGAATAAGAATAAAAGGTAATATATACTTGAAATTCGCGCACAGAATATTAATAATTGTTTAAAATATTATACTTACCTATTCAGAACACGTGAGACTGAAATAGATGAACGTCTACTATTACAACCGCTACTAGTAGCAACTGAGAAAAGCAAAACAGATATCATTTTACCATTCTGAACGCGTTTTTTAAAGTGTATGGTTGCTTAGGCAGATATGGTTACATAATTTACAAAATTATTTCAAACTGTTTGGTTGAATACGAAAACAATTGCTTGAGTGAATGCACATCAAGTTAGTTAAATATACAATTATTGAAAACAAAGTTATCAAGTTTGAATGAAGGGGCTGCGATTTCATTGGATACAAAGGATATTTAGGAATTGGTAAGACGAAGATGTGGAAACAGAATTCCGCACTTTATTGATGAAATATGTTCTTGATTAATCAGGAATTATAGTGGGGGATTTGAGTTGCCTGCGCTGACCAGAAGACAAATGTACTTTACGTGTTAAAATGATTTGATAAAATTTTACGTTAATTTCACTGTGATTAGCCAAAAGTGAAAGTTTTGTTGGTCGACTTTATGATGACACCACATAAGTGAAATAGTCATCATACAACAACTACAAATACTACAATTAGTGTTTAGTATTAAAGTACAACTCAATCAAAATAGTATGCCCTCATCGAAGAAATGGTGCCGTTATTGTGTTACCCAGCTTGCCAACTTAATTTATATATTTTTCTTAAAACTTTATATTACAATGCGCAATGTTTATGCCTGGTAGATCTTCTATTATAAAAATGGCATTCCTATCCGGTTTCGTGGTTTTTACTTAATGATGTTTTCCTCATCTCATCTACTCGCGGAGTTTCATCACTGCTCAATGCAACTCCACATTCAGCCATAGCAAAACAGAGTTGGATTAGATTGCCATAATATCACGCATTTAATTAAAATTTTTCTATGCAGGCATGAAATCTTAAAATGGTTTAATCGCAATCCAAAAAGTGCTTCAGGCAGGGACAGCGTAAACTAAGGAAATTCCTTAGCAAGTTAAATAGTGACGTCATTAATTTAAAAAGTTCATTTTCGTGAATCACTTTCCAAATGTAAAAATAATTCAATGTACTTTTTTATCTACCACTCTAATGTCGGTCCTGGTGGTGTAGTGATAACCATACTTGCCTTCTAAACCCAAGATCCCGGTCAGGAGCGATGGCTTTTTTCGGGTGTAAAAATCCTAAGTATGGCTTCCTTCGGAAGGGAAGTAAAGCCGTGGGTTCCGTGTCGTGCATTTACGGCACGACAAAGAACCTCAAGCCTGAAAGAGAGGCCTCTGAGCAAAATTATCGGCCGTTTCACGCCCTGAGTTGAATGGGACGCTGATGACCTGAGATGTTAAACAGCGCCTGTAAATAAATAAATAAAAATCACCGCTACCGGCCTTTTTAAATTTCAATTTTCAGCATATTTTAACTTCTAATTATTTGATTTCCCTGATTTTCAGAAACTATTTTTCTTGTTTTATTTAAATGCTACATGCCGAGTTTATTTGCAAAAAACAAACATTCAAGCCGCTAGAGCGATTTTTAAATTTTGCGTTTCAGTTAAACCTCCATTCCCGATAGTATGGTTTCGCTGATTTTCAGCAACCATTTTACGTATTTTATTTCAATGGCATATACCGAGTTTGGTTGAGGAAAAAAAAAATAAATAAATAAATAAAATGAAAACATAAATTGCAGCTATTAGACTGATTTTTAAATTTTTGCTTTAGGTCAACGCCTATTCCTAATAGTCCAGTTTCACTGTTTATTATTTTTTTTAATTGGACGACTCGTTTGAGAAAATTTGCGGCTGCTAGAAGTTATCAAACAAATATACGAGGAAATTCATGTAATGTAAATTTATTTATTTATTTCGAACAATGGACAACACAAAAAACTAAGATATGCGATAGAAAGTGTATGAAATGTGAAGCCACCAATTGGTGTATGTGAGCATAGTTGCGTGTCTCAGCACGCCCCGAAGTTCAGTTGGTGAGCGTGGCAGGAATATACGAGAATTTCACACAGAGATACGGGAAGCACTGGTGCGCGTGCCCTGTCCTTTCAAACATTGACAAGGTGGATTTCTTCCTGAAACCTCGCCAGATTGATGCGACATGTAGGGATTTCACTTCTGTACCCATGTGGCACTCTCTTAGCATATAAAATGCGGTGCACTGTTTTTGCCGGAATGCTGTTTGCTTTTCTAATTCCACAAGTGTTCTTTCACCACCATCACCGTGGACACAGGCGGCAGTCTACATTCTGCCCCGTTTGAAGTTCTCTGTTCACCTCGCCACTGTTCTATAGGGCAGAGCACACACACCCAGTATCTCTGTGTGACATTCCTGCGGCGGAGAAATACTATTTTCACGTGTACTCACGTCGTTCACTCTTCGTGATCATTCTCGCTCACTAACTGAACTTCTGGGCGTGTTGAGCCAAACAATTCTGTTCACATACACTTTCATTCGTATATCTTAGATTTTTCGTGTTATTTGTTCGCGATAGAAAAAAAAATATAAGTGGTCACGACTTATGACCACTTATGACTTATCCCTCGTATGTTTTTTTTGAATAAATAAAATATTGAGGTTACTTTTAGACTCAACCTCGGATAGTCACCGATCTCTATAGCCCTGAATAACTGTCCTATGATGAGATTCTCTGTTAATCCTATACATTCTCAATTACTTTAGCTTGAGTAGATATCTAGAAGACGGAGCAATTTAGGGTTTCACCATTGCTCTGATGGTGCATGTAAAACTTTTAAGTACCTAAGTCATTGAATACTGAAAATATAGCACAAGAGCCGTGCATGTCAGCTGACAAGAGAAACAGTTGTTTGAAATGATATCTGATGATGTGTTATCGTTTTTGGAGTGTACAGATATTTAAATGATTTACCATAATACGTTTTTACCTTATTTATTTGCGATCTCTCTGCATACTCCCCACCAAAATGATTTTCCTGGTGGCATCATTCATGGACAGCTGTCTGAATTTGCTCATTGTTGCCAATTTTCAACTGCACAGTGATGTCCGCTCATTGAGGAAGACTCCTTTCCCCATTGCTGAATCCTGCGTCTCCTGTTCCTTGAAAGTCAGCCAAGCTTGCCCGCACATGATTCGTCAGCACTCGCCAGTTTTCTTAAAACTCTGGTTCTTCATTACGCATTTCCTAAGCCGGATATACTTCAACCCTTTTGTCCAAGTCCCTGGAATCCCATGAGCGCACAGATTTTCATATTCAAATAATCGAGAACAATGGAGCGCAAAGTTATGCGGGGAGGTAAAAGATATGCACTGTCAGCTTAAATCAATTCAGACACAAGCTCAATGTTGCTGGGATACCGCGATGTACTCAGATTCCCTGCCGCCAGCAAACCCATTGTCTGCTGTAAACACTCTGCTGTGCAGGAACTTCTTGACCGCATGCCGCAGTTGAACGTCCATGAATGTCTGCAGTCTTGACGCCTTTGTTCCACAAAAACCGTGCAGTCCATCTTAGTCCATGATAGTCGCCTTTCATCTTGGTAGTGTTTCTCTACTTGACAACAAACGAACACTGGCCTTTCGCTTACAAACGCCATCTAGCGTGTACATCGCCCTGTGAATATACGTGCCCATAGATTGCTGATATTCGTAAAACACCACTACAGTAAATGTTTTACAAACTCTCCTCGCAGTACAAAAATTGCAACTGTATATAACTCGTTTGTTAAAAATGATAAGGGATGATTTTTATTTGTTTATTTACGGATGCTTTTTAACATCTCAGGTAATCAGCGTCCCATTCAAATCAGGGCATGAAACGGCCGACAAATTTTGCTTAGAGTCTCTTCTTTCATGCTTGAGGTTCTTTATCGTATCGTAAATGTACGACACGGGACCCACGGCTTTACTTCCCTTCCGAAGGAAGCCATACTTAGGATTTTTACGCCCGAAAAAATCCATCGGTCCCGGCCGGGTTTGAACTTGCGATCTTGGATTTAGAAGGCAAGTATGGTTACCACTTCACCACCAGGACCGACAATATGAGATGCTTTTGTTATACAGTCTTCACAGAAATAGAGTGTCAGAACCTAGAAACAGCATCAGTAGTAACATTAGCATTCTTTATTTGCCGACACGGAACCCATGACATTACTTTTATTCCGAAGGAAGCCATATTTAGAAAAAAAAATCCATCGACCCTGACCGATATTGAACATGCGATTTTGGGTCTGTACCTATTGTTGTTGTTGTTGTTGTTGTTGTTGTTGTTGTTGTTATTATTATTGTTATGAGTATTTTGTCTGTACCATAAGAATATTAATTATCGTTGAATGTAAAGTTCTTTAAATTATATGTACAAGTAAACGTATTGATATCTAATATACATTCAGCTGCGGTATGATTTGTATCATTTTGTCAAAGGCCAAAAAAAAACATGATTTATGATAGTGCAATTATATGTTTATCATGTGGGAAGACAGCTCTAAAACTTTCTTGACCTTAACCACAGATTACTACACGAATGCAACTCAATGTTAATCGCTGACCGCATAAAGATCATGTTGGGGGAGTCGATATTGCAGACACGGGAAGTCGGCTATGCAAGCCTTACTACATTATTTATTTATTTGTAGTTTCCCTTCTTTCTCGAGACAAATTATTATTAAGCTTTCACCGAACTCCAGATACTACTGACAGAACCGCCGACAGCCTGAAGAGTTAAGTTGTAGAAGATGGTGAAAGTTTAACAATGACTTATTTTCGCCGAGAAAGAAAGGAAACTACAAGTAAAACAAATTATATAAATAGTGAAATAATCCTGTCAGGTACACACAGACATGATTTCTTATACTGCGCATCCATTAAATGACGTTAAACCAGAAAGTTCATTTTTAAAAATTGACAGTAACTCATCCTGTCAACCTAATTCTAAGCAGGTAGGAAATTAGAAGTAAAATGTAATGTTATTTTTGTACACAGTCTGTACATAATCTAAAAATGTAAACTGTCTTCGTATATATGAAGAGTGTAAAAATGTAAGTAAACAAGCCCCCATTAGTATACATTGCATACTTTAATTCCTCCATATCTTCTCAAGTATACAAGCAACTTTTCGCCACAGAGGTCTGATATTTGTGGAAAGTTATATAACCAGGCGCGTAGTTCACTTCCGCATCTTTTATTCTAGTGATAGTTAACCATAAAACTTGCCTTTCCTTGCTCACTGCTCTTCTTAATAAACACGCCTAACCCCCTTGACACTTCTTCTTCTGCCACTGCTACAAGGACACCTGTCAAACTTTGCTGTAAGCCTTGTCGCAACATCCGCATAAAACGGTGCCTAGCAAATAGGATTTGTAAACTTAAAATATTTTCATGTGACAACCTCAGTAGCGAAATTCGCTAAATGTGTATCCTGACAGCTGTCTGCCAAAGTCATCGGTTCGACTCCAAAGTGATGCTACATGTCTGGCGCAGTTTTCGTGCAGTCAATGTCAATCTTTAACAACTGGAATGACATGATACAAAGTTACCTGGCAATGGTTAATCGAAATGAGTTCTGTTGCAGCAGGACATGGACAAATTCCAGGAACTGGAAAAGACCGAACTACCACACCCAGCATACAGCTCTGTTCTTGCGCCTTCAGATCTGTTTCAATCCTGCGTGGAGGAAATTTCAAAAACATTGAAGCTGTGGAACTAAATTCAGAAACTGGTACCATTTCAAATAAAGATTTGCTTAAAAAGGTATATTACTAAGAAAGTACTCGCGGCAACTCTTTTCTTTTGTCGACTGCGACGGGTGCACTAGTGGAAGTGAACGAGGTGGCCAATGAACTTCTCGTCAGCTAAAAGTACATTTTATTTTTGTATCTCCCCCCCCTTAAGGTGTATAAACATTCTTCTTTTTCTTCCGGAACGGTAAACTGCATCGACCAGTTGGTTACCTTCTCATTTATCTAAATGAACGGCGTTACCGTGTTTTAGTGGTAGCGCTTGCAACTACTAATCTGGAGGTCCTGCCTGGTTCCCATTTTCGCTCAGGTAAGGATGTTTTTCTGAGTGAGGTGAAAACCAGTTAGCTTTAAGGCGCCAATCCCAGGTCATTTGTGCCATTATTAATTCGTTGAATTTATGGACATGTTTAAAGATCCCCCTTTGGTGTATCATAGCCATATCACGTAAACCATCGTCTCTGGGCCTATCGGCATCCCGCCCTCAATTTATGCCACTGAGGAAAGCCCAGATGTTCACAAGACAATGGGCTGGTATTGAGAAGAAACTGATATTCCCCCAATTTCTAGCCTTCAATTGTTGTTTCGTAATTTATACACTCCTAGGAAAAGAAGGAAACACCAAGGTTAGATGTTTCGGAATAGTTCTCACGTCAGCAGATGGTCACAGTTGTGTAACTGGTTCATTATCATTGCTAATTTCACAGATACACATCGCTGTAGAGGAGAGAAAAGGTGAAATGTAATTGCTAAACAATAAAAAACTGCTGGAAAAGAAAACGTCGTATTAAACTTTGCAATGGTTTTAACGTAATATCAGTCGTTTTAGAAGAACAGAGGGCTACGTGATATACTTTTAAAATTCCATGCGAAGGTTTCCACAAATTGTCGGTCAGATAACAATATGCAATATTTTTTTAACTTTATTTCTGTTAACACGGATACTTAATAGTGTCGAAAACCTGTGTTCACACCGACATTGAACAAACTCTAAGATATTCACTTTGTTATAGGAACAAAATGTTCGATTTTATAAACAATACTAAGTTTATAGTTCACTGCGAACTTAATGTTTACAGCTATATATGAAAGTAGCTATTTAATTTTCTACTTTGTATATGGGCTGCTCAATAAAGAATGATTGTAATTTTTACAGCCATAATTTCTCGCGCTAAAATTTAACTTTGGAATATTTTGTTATCTTAATGTACACACGGTACTAGGTATCATTGCCCTTTCAGTTCCCACCTAAGAGAGGTGTGCAAATTGAGACATATTCAGTGCCGCCTAAGGCACAATGGATATAACGCGACGAACAATGTGCTGCTCTGAAATTATTCTTTCCTCTCTGCAAATCTTCAGCTGAAGTCCATGCAGAGTTTTTTCTTCCCTATTAAAGAGGGGAGGTAATCAGTTTCAAAGGAAGGTGGATCAGGTATTCCAGTTTGTGCTGTAATGGAAGAAGACATCAATACTGCTGCTGTGAGAGAGAATCGTTAACAACACTTTCAGACACTGAAAAATTCACTGGATGCCACAAAAGGCATTCGCATGAAAGTTTGCATGCAGTTTAAGATGACGTTTATAGGAAGATGGGGAGTTTCTTTCAAAGGTCATCGCTGCTGATGAAACTTGACTACATAAGTTCGATCTTGAGAGCAACTCTGTGTGATTCCACAACAGGGGCGAGTAAAAGTAGTTGCTGCTGCTGGGAAAGTTATGATCATCTCATGTTTCAATATTCAAGTAATGGTTTACCTAAACATACAACTGTAACTGGACAGTACTATAGAGATATACTGAAAACTCTGCAGGGCGACATAATACATGAAACAAGCTGAAATTTGCAAGGTCGCAAATCGTTGCACAAAATTGGATAAAGTGTGCCCTTCAGCTAGTACTCCCAAATAAGCTACCAGGAAGGTGACATTGACGTTGGTGGGGAGTATATTGAGATCTATAATAAATAAGATACAAAAACATTAATTTCTATTTTTCAAAACATCGCCGGTGACATGCCGAACGTTTGTGGGAATCGTATTTGACTGTATTGTATCAACATTTATATACATAACACAAAAGTAACCGGCTAACGTGTGTTTTTGCAACTCGAAAGTGCGTTTATTACGAGACCATATACTTTCAATATCGATCAGACATGCTGGCGGCATTTCGAAATCTTTTCCTGCTCGGAGTTGATTTCCTCGAAACATTCTTCCCGTTAACACGAAGGTCATCTAGTGGTACTTCCATAATTTTTGTTATATTAAAGTATCTATTCGGCCACTCTTGCCATAAACAGCTGTGATTCTGGCATTAAGTGTCGGCTAGTGTACTTTGCCTGAATGAGGAACTTCGCTGCACTTTGAAAAGTGGGTGAGCTATGTTTGTAATTTATTGTAGATTTCGGATAAGCAATGCTTTCATTCTTTCTAGGCTTATTTTTTTTTATTAATTTAAGGGATAAAAAATTAAAAAAACTTCTTTATTGTCCAGTTTTTTGCCCCTAAAAATTACTTTGAACCCCAGAGAACTTGGCCGAGATGTTCATACGTCTTTGCCCTTTGGAACATATTTAGCAGCCATGTTTAAATACCTACGTTCTTTAAATCCTCTTCTTAACTTTTAGGCATCCTAAACTTAAAAAACATGTTTCTCGATTGAAATTCTTTGTATGTTTGCCTTCACTCTAAACCGATCTTCTTCCACGGTTTTCATGTATATCTTTTGACCCCTCTCTTGAACACAAAATTCTTTTAAGTCCTACTCGTTACAACGCACGGTTCACAACAAGGCATCCAGCATAGCAGTTGTGCACTAAAGACGCTCACTAATATGTGTGTTCCGTTAGTCTGTGGCAGAGTGTGCAGTGATACCATTGTTAAGAGCGCAGGTTCACCTTCCCTCATTTGTTGTTGATTTGGTTTATTTACGGACGCTCTCTAACATCTCAGATCATCAACGTTCCATTCAATTCAGGGCGTGAAACAGTCGACAAATTTTGCTCAGCGACCTCTTCTTTCAAACTTGGGATTCCTTTTCGTGCCGTAAATCTGTGACATGGGACCCACTTTCCTTCCCTTCCGAAGGAAGCCATACATAGGATATCTTCCATCATAAAGCAATTTTTGTTAAATAAATCTTTGTAACGTATTGTGACAAGTTAATTTCGTAATATTGTTTCCCATTCGCAGAAAACTGTAGCATTTACGTATTGTATAATATAAATGAAAAATAATGTAACACTATTAACAGTGTTACTAAAATAACAATAACTAGAAAAACAGAAAAGGGTAATACTTAGAAAAAGCCACAGATCCGTAATCACTATATTTCGCACTGCTTGAGTTCTTCTATGGCAAGAAGACAAGTGAAGACTGTAAAAATAAATATTGAGTATCGAAGGTAACGTTATGCATGGAAAAAGATAAAACAAGCAACCAGAGTGTGAGAGGGAGGAAAAAAATTAATATGTAAGATTTAAACCCGGTGGTACATGCAAAAATATAACTGCCATTTTTCTGCCTCTGAGTAAACTTTGTTTCCATACATAAAGTTACCTTCGATATTCAATATGTATTTTTACCACCTTCACTCGTCTTCTTGTCATAGAAGAACTTGAGCAGTTCGAAATATAGTGATTATAAATCTGTGACTTTTTCTAAGTGTTGATCCTTTTCTGCTTTTCTAGTTATTATTATTATTATTATTATTATTATTATTATTATTATTATTATTATTATTATTATTATATCCTTCAGCATTTGTTCTGTCTAAATACAATATGCTGCACACGCAAAAAGGATAAAAATATGGTTGAAGAAGCCTGGGATTTTGTAGCCTCTCGTCCACACTACTGTAGAAATCTGACCTCTATACCCCAAAGATTGAGGGCAGATATAAATATGGTATTAAGGCGATATGATGTTCTACATATACACTTATAAAACCAATAAACAAATGATAGATTTGAACCCAGGAGCATATGCAGAAGAGCAATGCCTTCTAATGCGCTCGGCCACTATGTTTACAGACAATGCCACTGCAGTATGCAGTCGCTGCATGCGCGTTGTGAATACAGTGTTTATGTTCCCTTTTTGTCGGTCAAAGGGTGTGCAGTACTACTTGTTTAAACATTTTGGGGTTATTCATAACAGTTAGCATGCTTTTTAATGCATATTAATATTTATTTGAGTTTTACGTAGAGCCATAGTTAAAAACAATGCTAATTTTTATAGGAGAGATATGTTTTTACAAATAGCTTTGAATCGAATAAATGTTTCTGCAATAATGGTGAAAAATTGAGCAATTAAGTCAAACTAAACTCTTGAACAACATGCAAAATGTAAAATCTGTAGGTTTATCAGAATTTCTCTTCAGAGTCCCCTTAAGCAGACAGTTTGTACTTGCGCATTCATACGTTAAGGTACTTTGGATTGTAGATGTACAGGGTGTCCCATAAGTCTGCAAACATAGTATCTATAATGTGCTCTATATGTCCGCTACCGTTCCTGAGGAATACCTAGTGTGATTAGTGGACACGCTTCAGTAATGCGTTCCTGCAGACTGCTTCCGGCGACGGAAAAAGCTTTCCATGAAAGTGTTGCGCGGCTGAGGCCTGTCTGACATTCCAGCTCATCAAAGGTTATGCCTCTTATCAGCCACAGTCAATTCAGACAGAGAGACCGGGATGCTTCACAGACCCAGTTGTAAACGGTCTTCTGTGCAGGAGCTCCTTAAACGTCTATGAATTTCTGCGACTTTGACGTCTTCCTTCCACAAAAGT
Organism: Metallyticus violacea; assembly: GCA_030762175.1. Lineage (NCBI taxonomy): Eukaryota > Metazoa > Arthropoda > Insecta > Mantodea > Metallyticidae > Metallyticus > Metallyticus violacea. The sequence continues at coordinate 4,455,891 of CM060832.1, forward strand.
AATGCAGTTCATCTTTTTCCACGTCGTTCTCTACTTGACAACAAACGAACACTGTCATTTCGATATACACTATGCTTACAACTTCGATATAGCGCGTACTCAGTCTATCGCCCTAGCAATGGACATAAATTGCGCGGCATTTGTAAAAGACCGCTAATTTAAAGCATTTCTAAACGCCTCTGGTAACAATAGTTGGTCGTATACACATTTCCCTGCTCCAAACATGACAAACACTCAAAGACTTTGACACACACATGGGGATTGAAGTTGTTTCCTAGTCTTACCACCTCAAATGACCGCTTGGTTAATTGTGAAATGTTTCTGTTTTTCCATAGTACAAGAGATGGGAGTCAAGCCTCAGTTACGCTCCAGTTTGCCTGGTCTCAAATATCCAAGTTCGCGGGACTTGCCTCTGAAAGCTGCTGAACTTTGGTTGAAGGACAAAAGGCGGGATGATGGTGCCGAGGGTTTGTGGCGAGTCCACGATAATCTTTATGACCTCTCCAACTGGATACACAGACATCCCGGCGGCTCCACCTGGATTTCCTTGACCAAGGTTGGTATAACCGGCTCGTGGCTGCCAGCAGGTTATTCCCGCCAAAGGAACAGAGTTGATGCCTTTAAATTTTTATAAAAACAGAGTTCTCTCACAGCATTTAAGTCTTCATTTTGCATGCTATGTGTAACAGGGAATAGTTATACGTTTATAGCCTATTATACAAAATAGAATTGTATTCAATTTGTTATTGTTTATTCAACATAATCACCTTTTAACTGCATACACATAGCGTTCATTAAGGCTTTCTAAGTCTCTTAAAAAGGTTTTTTTTTTTTTTTTTTCCTTACTCTGCAAACCCTCTTCCATAGTACTTACCAGTGCTTCATTCGATGATAATTTCTTCCCTTTTGCTTTGGAAATAGATCTGAAGGGCCGAATCCGACAAATAAGGAGAGTGGTCAGTTAGTTCAAAGCCGTTTTAATCAATTTTGTGAAAGTACAAAAAGCAGTACACCTATAGAAACTTTTCCCCAACATTTTTCCAAAAATTATTCCTGAAGCTTGGTCAGTAATGCACAATAATACGCCCCTGACACCATTTTACAGTGTTCTAAATAACCTGTCATGTATAATTCCTTCTTTGCCCCCAAAAAAATACTTGCGACACCTGCCCCTGCTCATTTTCTTTGAGGCTTGGTGAACAATCACGTTTTCATTTTTTCTGGATCTAGTAATGGATCCACGTTTTATCCATAGTTACGATACAACGCAAAAAGTTGGAAGAATTATTTCAAAATAACGACAATTTAACTTGCAAGTTGTCACTTAGTCGTTTTTTATCAACATTCAGGCGGTTTGGACTCTGTTTAACTGCGATATTTCTCGTACCCAAAGACATTTACAACGTTTCAGCCCTCTCTCAGCGTGCCGTGAGAAGGACAATAATCCTTTAATGTATTTGGCGTAATTTTGCGGACAAGCCTTTCAAAAATAAATTCATTATCGCCGAACAATTATCAATTTTCTCAAAATCTCTGCCAGATTATATTTAGCTAAGTGACATGATTTTAGTTAGTTTAACGGCGTGTAAATGTGTATAAAATTAATTCGACATGTATTTAAATTATATTTATTTATTTAATTCTAGATTGGCTAGTATTTAAGTAAATTAATTAGTTTCATTTAGCGAATTGCGAAGGAATGTGGTAGCTATTGCAATTGTACGTATTAAAATGTTTTTGAAGAATCAATCCAACTTACTAAACACCGTAAATGACAATGAAAATTAATAAAGATTCACTGAGTGCGATAACGAGCAAAAGTGCATCGTTGTTGGAGGTGGCTAAACATTTAAAAATAGTTCTAGCGGTACCAAAAGTTTTTTTTTTTTTTTGCAATAAAACTCTGCAATATCATTTAAATAACATATTAACATATGTGAAAATTGGGGAAATTAGATTATTAGTGATGGGAGTTACCTGAAATACTAATTTTAAAAATCGCATCAATATTTCTCTTTTCGCAAAAAAAAAAAAAAAGCTTGCCATATGCTATTTAGATGAATTATGAAAAATTAGGGAAATTGATTGGACCATAAGGCATAGCTTAATTTAAAAAGCGCTCTGGCGTTTAAGTTTCTATTAATAATTTATAAAAAAAAGGCGAGGCAAATTAACGTATAATTTATAACGATTGCTATGTTTTATTTTTGACAAAAGCATTATCTTGAATATAACCACTGTGAAATATTTCTATATTACTACCACTCTGATCGTAAACCCAACCGGTATCGAAAGAGACGCCAAACTTTTGATATGACCGTTACTCCATATCGCAACAATAACTGATAATAATACATTGCTACAATTCTCCACTTCGTTACTTTTATTGTTGAACTATTGTTGCATAGAATGACTGAATAGAAATAATCACAAAATGGAGAGCAAACAAGAGAAGAACATCTTCAAGCGTAAAGTAATTCTTTATGCTGAAAAATAGTAACAAGAGACAGTATAGCTAAAGGCAACGTTCTCTTTTGGCGGCCGGCAAACTGGCATAATTTGCTAGTAGGAACAAATTCACTGGTCTTCGCAAAAGAAGACATCCTCACATACATGTAAGAAGGAAGAACGGCAACCCGTGACTAGAATTACCCAACTTGTTCTTCTTTGACTTACGTTAACAGCACGAGTGTGGACGTGCTCCTAGATGTAAACTGTTCTGATGGTTGTGTATGGAGTGAACGAGTTTATCTCTAAGAAGTCGTACTATAATACGCCAACATCTTTTTTTAAGTTTCAAATTTAGGGTTCACATTACATTCGAGATGGCTCATTACACTCTGGATTATGTAATACAACTCTCTGAAGCAGACATGTTGTGGGCATTTCATAAAATGTCAACATTATGCAGTGATAAAGTTATTTGTAAAATATTATTTAACACCAAAGGAAATTCACACCTAATTTATAAACGTTTATGGAAACTCTTGTTCTGTATTTTAAACTATTAAAAACTGGCTGCTGAATTTAAACATGGCGTCCCAGCCTTGAACATGACCTATATGAAGAACACCTAAAAAGTGCAACATCAGCAGAATTAATGTAATTATATGTCATTATGACTGACGAGGTAAAGAAAGGAATGTGAAATTCCTGAGGCTGTAATCATTTCAAAGGAAGGTAGGTAGGTGTAAGCTGAAAAAAGTTTTGTACACAGTTAGTTCGCGCACGCTAACAGATTGTGCGTCCACAAGTATCACATATCGGGATCGAAACAGTGCACAGAAGCCTTCACAAATGAAAATTACAAGTCCCGATATATTTTCGAGACTGTTCAACAAAGAATGATGAATTTTTTTACAACATGCCTTTATTCATCTTCATAATTTTGATGATATTTCTCAAAGTAGGTCCCGTTGAATGCAATGCACCTATCCCAGGGTGTCTGTCAGTCTTCAAAGATGTGTTGGAAATCTTCAAACCTCCCCTGCAGTCTTCACCGCTGCATCTGATGATAGAAAACGTCTCCCACAAAGAGGTTTCTTAAATTTGGGAAAAGGAAAAAAAAAAAAAGTCACTAAATCTGGACTATACGGAGGGTGAATCTTGTGAAATATTCAGCAACATTTGCAATGCGTGCATCCCTGTAGTATTGCCCAGTTACATTTATGTGTGCAGGTAAACCATTCCTTGAATATCTAAAAATGAGATGACCATAGAAGAGCTTTGTTGTTTGCTCTCAGAATGAAATGATGTAGCCTGTAACTGCTTGCAAACGTCTGAAAGTTTTCTTAATGTTATTCAATTATTTTCTCTCACAATGACATTAGCGGTGTTAATGCATTCTTCCGTTAGGGCACAAACCCTGATGGCTGCCATATTTAAACATCTTCGAGTTGTGAATTGGGGAAGAACAAACTGCCCACAGCCATCAGCTGAGGATTCGAAGCGGAATTTAAGAGCAGATACTTTGCTGCAGACTCATCATGCACATCTTGCACAGGCGGAAATCGGAAGTGACGTAGTACCCGCATTGAGCTTACAAAATGATTTTAGTGCAAGAATCCGTCATTACCCTCATTTTAAATATTTCACTTTAATGAACTTGTCACATATCAATTTGCAGTTGTTTGAGACAATGAGAGATATACACGTTTTACTTAACGTTGATGCTCAGTATTTGTTAACTAAACATCATTGACGCGGTATTGATGCACACAGTTTAAGTTAACCCTCAGTTTCTGATGTGTCCCCTCTAGCCGCCATTCTCTTGGGCACGGGTTCTGAGGTCTCTTCAGTCAACGCTGTTCCATTCGTCTTGGAGTTCCTGTAAGACCTCGAATGCTCTACTCAACCTATCCCAGAGATGTTCAGCAGGTTTATGTCGGGGCTGTGAGCTTGAAAGTGGAACAATCCCCACGTCATTAAGATACGATGTGCGCTGTATGTGGACAAGCATTGTCAAGTCCAACGACTTGATTGGCGAGAACCTCGTCGATATAGCGGCGAGGTTGAGGCTGCTGTTATTAATAAACACAAAATAGGTTCGGGTCTCCATAGAGATACACCCCACACATCTCGGAACCTCCGCCGGCCGAATGTGCACTCTGGGAACCGTCTCCAGACTCTTTCCCTACCTCTGGAGATTCAGCCGAGAACAACACAGAGCTCCACTGCTGCATAGTTCATTGGGCGTGGTGACGAGAGACACTCTGACCAGAACTGGTGACAGTGTGACTGAAGATCTTCTTCTCTCGCTCACATGAACACCTCGCACAATTCCGAGTTTCAACCTGGGAGACGAGAAAGCGATCATCTCTGAACGTAATCTTCCATTTCCTGCCAGATCCAGGTCTTGTGGAATAACTCTCCGAACTTAAATTATCTTTAAAAATATTACAAAACTAAGGCAATGAAACCTCCGAGAGGATTGATACACTATTTGAGTGAATATGGCCCTTACTGGTACAAAATTAAAAGAACCCAAAACGATACCTGCTTACGACGTAATCCGGAGCATGTTTTGTTTGAATGTTCACGTTATAGGAAGCAAATTTCAGAAGAAAGAAGGAATTTAAGTGGACATCGTGCAGCCTACATTTTACGGAACAAAGAATTACATAAACATCTTGAAACCCTAGGCCATAAAATAAGTAAAATTTTATTGGAAGAAGGAATGGAGCAAGAAGAGATTCCAACTGCAAGGGAAGAAGAAGTGGAAATTAGAAGATCTGAAAGATTACGAATATTAAATACAGACAACCAGAATTTACCACCAAATTCACAATGAAAACTTTCGAACCACGTTAGAAGAAGAAGGAAAGGGAAATTATGAAGATAGAGGGGAAGTTATATAATAAACAAACCTACAGTTAGAAGAAAGAAGGTACGGGAGAAGAAGAGGAAGAGGGAAAGAATATGATGAGGCAGCAGGAGTTGTTGGGGGCCTTAGTGAAGATGCAGAGGATGCGAGTTAGAGGAGCTTGATTAGGAAGAATGGAGAAGTACAATAAAGAGTGAGAGGGGTATAATATACTGCAGTGTAGTAGATATGTGTAGTGAAGTTAGTGGTGAAACTTGTAAGAATTGTTTTAAACTTGTAATAATGTGAATATAATGGATAAATAAACAAATGCAACAGAGAAGTGTAAAGTGCAGTGGAGCAGCGAAAGGGAATGTTTAATAGGACATAAAACTGTATTGTGTATATAGAATAAGAGGAGGGTAAAGTGATTGTGGAAAAGGGGTAAGGCAAAAGAGTGATGAAGAAGAAGAAGGAGGAGAAGGAGAAGAAGAAGAAGAAGAAGAAGAAGAAGAAGAAGAAGAAGAAGAAGAAGAAGAAGAATTGTTACAATGAATATTATAATTAATACTACTGGTGATATTATTATTACTATTGTTAATGATGTCAAAGTAATGAATTGGTAGGGTAAATTTTGCATTGATAAATGTCAATTAGATTTGCAAACAAAGAATATAATTAGTGTTTAAAAAATTGGCTAATATAAGATATAAATATGAAATTTACATGAATATGTTTATAAAGATGATATAATATAATATGGGGAACAAAGAAACATACATACATACATACATACATACATACATACATACATACATACATACATACATACATACATACATACATACATACATACATACATACATACATACATACATACATATATGTGTGTGTGTGTGTTTCTTTATTTCCCATATTATATCATATATATATATATATATATGTATATATAATTTACACAAACACAGACAGGAATACATACATATAAGTAGTAAAGTAAAAGTATGTAAGAAATTTACTGGTCAGCAGTACAGTTTCTATTGGATGTTGGTGAATAGTAGTTTAATAATCTAGAGTTAAAGAACAAGTGGAAGTAGTAGTGGGTTAACAGTTACTTGAACAATGCCGATTTCCAGCAATTGGGAAGTAGCTGAAGAGAGATGTAATTTTGTTATTTTAGTAAATTTCTACTTGTATCCTAGGTATACATATCATCTGGAAAATAATAATATAAGAATGTGATCTGGTAATTTAGAAATAAAGTGTAGGAAACAAAGTACTGGGATGCAGTATTTCAGATTTTTATTATTAGTTCTGCATATCTCACAGTCTCTTGCACCGTGGTATAAGGCGCGTCTATGATTATAGTAGCTTATCGCATCAATCAGGGCTACAGGCCTGACAACGTCATCAGCATTTAAAGACGTGATTTCAACAGAACTTGGTGATAAAAAGAGTTGTTGTTTATTCCAAACAGAGGGAGCGACAGTAAGTGACGCAATAAAGCAATAAAACGTCTTTAATGTTTACACTCGTGTTCAGCGCGATAACACCCTCAAGTAGGATAAAACACATCGTTAGTCTATAGTGAAGAGATAAGAAGAGGCCAGACATTTAAACTAGCTAATGCATCCAAGAGAATATTTAATTAACCATTTACCAATGCCCATAACTCCACTTAAAATTGGGTTTAAACTTAAAAATTATTAATATTTTTCTGTGTTTATTTTATTTTAGTATTTTTATGATGTGCTGGCATCTTCAGCGAATCACAGGCTGAACCCTGACGCCATTTCTTTACAGCAAGTCTGATGCAAAGAGCAGCGGCGTACATAAAGGGGTTTTGGTTATGATAAATGTCAGTTATTTCCAGTCCTAGTAATTCCATTCTACTACCTAGCGGTAAAGTCTAAATGAGACTTTATTTTGTAGGGTACAGACATCACAGAGGCTTTCGAGACGCATCACATAAACAGAAAAGCTGAACAACTACTGAGCCTGTTCTTGGTACGTCCTGCAAAAACCCCAAGGAGCTCACCCTACACCTTTAAGGATGACGGGTTTTACCGCACTCTTAAGAGAAAGGTAAGTGAGTTGAAACTTCATTTATACAACACTCGGGAAGTTGCCGCATAAGGGACAGGTACAGGTAAGCCACTAAGTAGCTACAAATTGTTGCATGTTTGATTAAGGCCTCGAACAGCGCTCCGTTTTGGGTAAAAGAAATGAAATTCATAGAAGTGTCATCACCTCAAATTGTTTACAATTGGGTGTAAAAGTTCTCTGAAGACTGGACACTTACCGAAGACAGACACCGTGAAGTAGCAAGTTGAAGACTTGATCCGAGCAAACAGAAGGTAACTATAGACACTACAGCCGCTACTGCTGATTGTTCACACGGCATGCCCTACCTGATAATGCATGGAAGGTTAGGTTTTCGCAAAGTCTGTGCATAATGCGTGCCGCTCGTCCTGAATAACAACACAAAGTACAAAGAATGCTCTGGCATATGCCGTGATGAGTCTTGGGTTCACCATTACGAGGGGCATTCAAAAAGGTTTGCAACCAGCCTATCCATTTGCACAATGTCTACAAAATGTAACTAACGCAGCTCGCAACAGTAGACCTTAAGCTATCAACCCCTCAGGGGCCCAATTTATTGGGTACGGGGCGTAGCGACCCCGAGGCACCCGAGCTGCTCCCTCAGGTCCGCGCTCAGCGCGTTTGACTCCTTTTTATTTCGCCTCTTTTATTGTTTTATTAGTCCTACTTCCCTGTTCTTTGTCTGATGGGTGCCCCCGTGTTTGACGCGGTAAAATGTGACTGGGTAACGGCGTAACTCCCAGCACAGGGTTATCATGTAGGACGGGAGCGTATCCCCTGGTAAAGGCCAGGCCCGGGGAAGGGCCATTGCATGAGCTGTAGTCTTCCTGCAGGCGATTGGGTCCCTTCGTCAGCCCACAGGAAGGTGTGACCCTGAGGTTACTTTGTTCAGGCCAGAGCCAGTAACCTAAGCCGGGGTGGCGCCCAGGAAGCAGCCCGCCATCGGAGACGGTTGCAATGGTGGAGGAATAAATCGCTATGGTACTGGAAAATAATCCTTTACATTTTAAACGTAAAAGAGTTGACGTAAAAGAAGTATGCGAGAAGTCTTTCCCTCGATACTTGGTCATTAGTCGAACTGAAGAGAGTCAGTCGTTTACGACCGTAAATCCATTTAAAATTCAGAAGGGCATTGATGCCATAGCTGGACCCGTTAAGTCCTGTACCCGTCTACGCAACGGATCACTTTTGGTGGAGACACAAGGCCTGTCTCAAAGCAACTCGTTGCTCAAGGCGACGCTACTCCACGGATATCCCGTCCGTGTCGAGAAACATAAGACCATGAATTCGTCGCGAGGAGTTGTCACCACAAATGTTCTAGACGGAATGTCCGACCCGGAAATCCAGAGCTGTCTGGAAGACCAAGGGGTCACCTCAGTATATCGTGTGCAGGCAAGGAAAGAGGGGGAATTACAGCCGACCCGGACTCTTTTCCTCACATTCGACAGGGTCGATTTGCCGCAGAGGATCAAGGCGGGCTACGAGGTGATAGAAGTGCGCCCGTATATCCCGAGCCCGTTGCGATGTTTCCAGTGTCAGCGTTTTGGACACACTCGCATATCATGTAAAACTGCCGTATCCATCTGTGCAACCTGCGGTCAAGCAAGTCACGAGGGAGCATGCCCATCCGCTCCTGTCTGCGTCAACTGCCGCGGTGAACATCCAGCCTCGTCCCGCGATTGCCCTCGTTTTCGAGAGGAGCGCTGTATCCAGGAGATCCGGGTGAAGGAAAAACTCTCCTTTACTGAAGCCCGGAAGCGATTCCAGTCTCGCCAACCTGTCGTGCCTAAGACCGGCACCTACAGCGCAGCAGCTTCTTTTGCGCCCAAGAAGTGCGATAGCAGTACGCAGACCTGCGATCTTGTTTTTACACGGGTCCAAACTACTCCTAGTTCTCCAAAGCGCTCTACCGTGAAGCCCAAAGCGGTTGTTTTTAATGCCCCTGAAATTAAGTTCAGGACGAGTTTTACGAGAACGGATTTTTTAAAGTCGTCAACTCAGGTAGAGCAGAAAAAGAGCCCTTCTCCTCCTCGGAGGTCACGCTCCCATGATGGGAGCAAACCCGCTAGGCGGTCGCCGTCGCCGCCTATATCTACATCCAACCGATTCCAGGCGTTGGAATCGGTGGATGCTTCTCAGCGGGAGAGCCCTCCCTCTGAGGAAGTGATGGAGCAGGATGTGCCTGCTCCTTCAAAACCACCGAGTCCCACGCGGTTGAAAAAAGGACGTTTGTTTCGCCCTGCACCGTCAAAAAAGTAAGGTGGTAAATTTTTTAGCTTCTTTTATCTAATTTTAACAATGGCTATCCTTTCGTGGAATGTGCGTGGTCTCCGTAGTCGAAGACCTGACCTCGAATTAATTTTACGTTCTACTGACCCTTTGCTTGTGTGTCTCCAAGAGACTAAGCTTCGCCCAAGTGATTCTTTTAATTTACGCCGTTACTCTTCGGTGAGATTTGATCTCCCTCCCGAAGATGGCACTCCCGCTCACGGCGGAGTTTTGATTTTAATTCGAAACGACGTGTGCAGCACCTCATTACAGCTCCAGACTCCTTTACAAGCTGCTGCAGCTACCGTTCACTTTTCTGGCCTTAGTTTTTCAGTCTGCAATGTTTATTTACCTCCGTCCGGCACTATCACCACAGTTGACCTGGACGATCTTTTGTCTCAGCTACCACCCCCTGTTCTTCTTTTGGGGGATTTCAATGCACACCACCCCCTATGGGGTTCCACCACGGAGTGTGCAAGAGGTAACCTCTTAGCTGACTTTTTGCTGAATCACAATCTTATACTTCTCAACACTGGTCAACCTACTTTTCTCTCTGACAGCACTCATAGCTTATCGCACTTGGACTTATCCATTTGTTCTGCCTCACTTGCTGTACATTTCACCTGGAACGTCCTCTCCGACACATATTCCAGTGACCACTTTCCGTGTCAGATCCATGTACTCTCTCCGAACGCACATTCACAGCGCACGCCAAAATGGCTCATTGATAAGGCGAATTGGACTCTCTATCGATCTTTGGCCGAATTCTCAGGGTGTGACTTTCCATCTATCGACGTCGCGATCGAGCACCTCCGTACTGTCATCATAACAGCCGCAGATAAGGCTATTCCCCGGTCGTCTTGTCACCCCAGACGCTTACCGGTTCCTTGGTGGAACGATGAATGCCGGGATGCATTGCGTGCACGCCGAGGTGCTCTCCGAGTTTTTCGTCGCCACCCTACTTCAGCAAATATGATCTGCTACAAACAACTTCGCGCCAAATGCCGCCGAGTCATTAAGGATAGCAAAAAGGCCTCTTGGATTTCTTTTACCTCTTCTTTTAACCGCACAACGCCTTCATCCGTAGTTTGGGAACGGCTACGCCGCGTTGCTGGCAAACCAAGGTTTACACCTATACCCGGTCTTAGGATTTTAAATCGAGTGCTCACCACTCCGATTGACGTCGCCAATGTTTTAGGGCGAAGCTTCGCTGATGTTTCTAGTTCCGCCAATTACCCGGCTACATTTCGCGCATTAAGGGAGCAGGTTGAGAGGAAAGGTTTCTCGTTTGCCTCCGACCATCAGGAGAGCTACAACGTTCCTTTTACCGCCAGGGAACTGGAGCGTGCCCTTTCTACCTCTCGACATTGCGCACCGGGACGTGATGACATTCATGTTGCCATGTTGCAGCATTTACCAGCAGAAGGCAAAGCATTTTTATTACGAACTTTTAATTTTATTTGGTGTAACGGCACATTTCCTTGCGCTTGGCGATTGGCTACCGTCATTCCCATACCTAAGCCTGGAAAGGACCCACATCTTCCTTCCAGCTACCGTCCGATTTCCCTCACCAGCTGCGTTTGCAAGGTGTTGGAACGCATGATTAACGGACGGCTTATGTGGTTTTTGGAGTCGAGAAATCTGTTGACGAACGCTCAGTGCGGTTTCCGTCGTCACCGCTCCTCTGTCGACCATCTCTTATCTCTTTCGACCCACATAATGGACGGTTTTGTGCGCAAGTGCCAAACGGTTGCTGTATTTTTCGATCTGGAGAAAGCGTACGATACTTGCTGGAGAGGCGGTATCCTCCAAACGCTTCACGATTGGAACATACGTGGGCGTATGTCTGTTTTTATTCAGGAATTTATGAAAGACCGGGTTTTTAATGTTCGCGTGGGATCAGTTTTATCGTCGAATTTTATTCAAGAGAACGGTGTACCTCAGGGCTCGGTACTAAGTTGCACACTTTTTGCCATTGCTATTAACTCTATCACCCAGTGTTTACCGCCAGGAATACAATCGTCGTTATTTGTAGACGATTTTGCCATATATCTTTCCTCTCGGAGGACCTGTCTCCTGGAACGCCGCCTCCAATGCTGTCTCGACCGCCTTCACGCTTGGAGTGTCTCTCACGGGTTCCGTTTCTCCGCAGAGAAGACCGTCTGCATGAACTTCTGGCGCCACAAGGAGTATCATCCACCTTCGCTCCATCTTGGCCCAGACGCACTCTCCTTCGCAGACGAAGTTCGGTTCCTTGGCTTGGTGTTTGATAGGAAATTATGCTGGTCATCGCATATAGCGCAACTCAGAGGCAAGTGTGAACGTTCTCTTTGTATTTTACGTGTTTTAAGTGGCACATCTTGGGGAGCTGACCGGACTGTTCTTTTACGCTTTTATCGCTCACTCATCCGTTCGAAACTGGATTACGGCTGTGTGGTCTACGGATCAGCGCGACCTTCTATCCTTCGTCGCCTTAACGCGATTCATCACCGGGGTATCCGTGTTGCCATTGGGGCATTCCCCACCAGTCCTGTGTTGAGTTTATGTGCGGAGTCTGGAGAACCTCCGTTGTTTTATCGTAGGGATGTTTTACTGACTGCGTACGGTTGTCGCTTAGCTGCGCAACCTCGTCATCCCACGAATGGGCCATTTTTTAACATGTCTTTTGATCGTTTTTACGCTGCTCGGTTTTTTACTCCTAAGCCCGCTGGCTTTCGTTTTCGGGAGTTTTTGCGGACGTTGGACATGGAGTTACCTGCTTTTTTCTTAGCCGGGGAAACTTCTTCTCCCCCTTGGATTTTAGTAGAGGCCCCCGTTCATCTCGGGCTCACGTCCTGTCCAAAATCTTCGACCGCAGCACATATTATTCGTTGTTCTTTTAGCGAGGTCAAATCCTCTTTTAATGGCTGGAATTTTATATATACCGACGGCTCAAAATCTGACATAGGTGTAGGATGTGCTTTTGTTTTTAATGGGGCTAGTTTTACGTATGGTCTTAACGTTGCAACATCTATTTTTATGGCGGAGCTTTATGCTATCTATCGGGCGGTTTTATTTATTTCTGATCATGGGCTGGGGAACAGTGTTATATGTTCCGACTCTTTGAGTGCTATTTTAAGTTTTAAACAGCTGTACAATCACCACCCTCTTGTACAGATGGTCCAGAATGTAGTTTTAACCCTTTTCGACGCTGGCGTCAGGGTAACACTGCTATGAGTGCCTGGACACGTCGGACTCCCAGGTAATGAGGCCGCAGATGTTGCAGCAAAATCCGCTCTTTTAGACCCTGCTGAGTACGAGCAGCGTTTTTATTTCGGGTATTTTATACATTGGTTACGTAGAGCCATTTTTTCGCGCTGGCGCGAGGAGTGGGAATTACTCCCAAATAATAAGCTCCGTGAAATTAAATCCGCCCCTTTTAACTGGTCGACTTCTTCTCGCGGTGTTCGTCGCGAAGAAGTAATTTTAGCTCGTCTTAGAATTGGGCATTGTCGTTTTAGTCATTCTCACCTTTTTAATGGTCAACCCGCTCCAGCTTGCCCTCACTGTGACCACCCCTTTACAGTGCGTCACATTTTAATTGATTGTCTTCATCTGACAGCTTTTAGAAATAGCTTAGGTTTGCCGTCCTCTATTGAGGAATTACTAGCAGATGATGTGGTTGCTGTTGAGCGTGTGCTCCGTTTTATCCGTGTTTGTGGTTTTTGGAGCACGGTGTGAGGTTTTATCTTTTACCATTGACGGCATTTTTAGACTTTTTTAAGACTGTTGTTTTTTCAGCTTTTGCTGAATTTTGTTAACTAGTCTTAAATTGTTGTTTTGCACTTTACCCCTGTTATTTGTTTTGGGGTTTTATTGTTACTATTGTAATCTTTTATAAGACTGGTTTGTTTTCAGCTCTTGCTGATTAGTTTTGATACCGGTCTTTGTTTGTTGAACTGTGTTTGCTTTGGGATTTTATTGGTACTTTTTTAGTCCATTACACGACTGTTGTGGTTTTCCGCTCTTGCGGCTGTGCTTTAGTAACACCTTATTGTTTGTGGCGCCTTATACCCTTGTTTTTTGTTTTTGGGTATCAGTTTTATTGCACAAGTACTACTGTCCGTTCGTTATGCGCAGGATTTGCGTTCTTTGTTTATTTATTTTTATTTCTGACATAGTACCTGATGTGTTTGGGCGCTAATGACCACAGCAGTTTTGCGCCCTTAAGCAATAATCAATCAATTAAGCTATCAAAATAAGCATGGGTGCAAGTTTAAACTTGTACAATTTGTTGAGTTCAGTCTTCTGTCAATAGCTGGTGAAAAATCATGGATATTTGTAAATAAAACTTTAGATTCTACATTTTCACACGCTATAAGCAGGTGAAAGAGCGAGGGCTTGTTCATGGTGATCAAGTGTTTCATTTGGCATCTTGCAAGATGAATTCGATCATTTGAAGAAGGGCGAGAGACTTTGAAAGGCAACCCTCGCTCTAGCCGGTCTCGGAAAGCTTTGAACGAGAGAGAACAATTCAAATAGTGAGGAAAATCGACATATTACTGTTGAAATGCTAAGAATGGAAGTTGCGTCAGTGTGAAGCTGTCCCTGGCTCCCCATCAATTGCAGACTGATTGAGATAATTAATGTATGTAATTTTCGTTCAGCAACTCAATAAATACGTGCAAGTATGTTTTGCTTTTTCTTTTATTGCAGGAACTGTAATGACCTCAGACAGTCATGTTTCGTCAACAATCGAAAGCGAGCGACAGTAGGCGTCAGGTACACAAGTCGTGTTCTCATTAAGAATCGCCCAATTTTTGTCTTTAGTTGCCACTGTAGCCTCCGATTTAAAAGTTCTGTTTGTCAAAAGCTTTAGGGAATGAACTGACATTGTCCTCTTGGGTCTCTGAGTCAGCGAGGCTCCTTTTTTGTTAGCAAGTAGGTCCGCGTGTTGATTTCCCATGATCCCATAGTGTGCAGGTACCCACTGGAAAGAAATTTTATGAGCAAGATCCTTCAGCAACAGTTTGCATTCCAGAATTCGTTGCAAATCGCAATGGGAGTGCGAACTTTGAATCCAATAGAACCACTGCTCTGTTAAAACCTCAGTGATAATTGTTGGACCGCCACTGCAATAGCCTCTATCTCACTAACAAAGGCTGGGGTTCAATAATTAAAAAGCTGACAAAAAAAAAACTCCAGCCAATGGTCTATATCCAACATGGAGTCTCCGTGAAGATATGTAACCATTAATTTTCCGGAAATCGACTTTCAATTGTTTCCAGAGCTATAGCTTTTAATTGTTCCGGGATCATATCCTTCTGTAGTACCTTCATAGTAAGATCGAGATCGTCATGGTGTATATAATCCAATGAGCACATAGTCAACGGCAAGGTAATAGTCTCATTATAGAGCCCTAAAGGTCTAGCGACCTTAAGAGCCGATCTTACGTTTTTAAATTCCGAGCTCTATTTTTATTATAATTCCTCCAGAATGGGTTATTTGATAGACTAGTACGTTTATGGTATAAAACAACTGTATAGATTTATGAACAGGTTCCGTGTTTGTCAAAATCTGCATAGCAAGTGTAGCAGTAGTTTTCGCCGTGCCTGTTATCCTTATGAAACACCTCGAGGCATTGAATGGTGTGATCCGGTGCAGTAATAAGGACTTCATTGTAATAATAAATAACTGGTATTTAGAGCATCCCCATCTAGAACCAGCTAGTCTTGTCCTTTGCCTTCACGTGTTCCGCATGTTTCCTCCAGTTCAAACGGGAATTACAAGGTTGCGTATAAAAGGTTGTCTATTCAGAGTAAAATACTGACACAGTTTTACTCACCGCCTGTGGTGTCTCAGAAGTGAAAATGGGCGTTAAACACCATTCAAAAAAAAGTTTTACTCTTATTAACCATCATCCTATTTTCACTGCACCAGAGGTCCTTGATGTAGTATTTAAATTCTCATTTTGACGATCTTCTTTTTTCTTCTCTGCATTATCCCACATTACAAGGTCGCCGGCAAATAGAGCTGGCGCTAAACTTTTTGGTAGAGCATTGATAAAAATATTAAAGAGCTCTGGGCTTATTACTGTGTCCTGTGGAAGGTCAATTTCAATTTGTCTGAATTTCGAAATAGTCTATCCGTGTCGGACAGGCGAAAACCTTAGACTGAAGTTCTTAATCCAGACAAATATATTCCGTGTATACCCAAATGCTGTAGTTTTTGCAGGACTCTAAGCCTCCATACTCTGTCGTATGCCGACTGTAAATCCACAAATGACCATCAGGGGAGTCTTTATTGGTCTGAGTCAAAGAGGCCACTTGTTGCACTTTGAATGGTGCCGTCTATAACCTGCCTGTTAGGGTGGTAATGTATTACCATTCTCAAGAAACCAAACCATTCTACAAACATTCATCATTTCCATTAATTTTGATAGTACATTTGTTAGTGCAATCGAACGATACTTTTTTTTTTTTTTATAGAATCTGTTGTTTTATCTTTTCTCAGAATTGAGATTATAATAACTTTCTTCCATACTACTGGGACCACAGTATTCCAGCTTCGATTTAATAAGGCCAGAAGAGCGTTGTTGCCGAAGAGCTTCACAATCCTGGGTAGATATTATCAGGGTTATTTTGTCATTCTTTGGTTGTCTCTTGTAGTTCAAGTAGTTCCTGTACATTAGAATCTACCCCCTTCTCATTTTCTCTTATTATCGACATCTAACCGTTGATTATTTGAGTAAAATTTCATGAAAGCATATGCTATATCTTTGTCATAATATAAATCATTTCCTGCAATGTTCATGGGCTCTTTAGCCTGTCTTGTTTTAATAAATTTAAAAACCTTCACACTATTTCTTCTATAGTCAAATAAAATTGTTAAAAACTTCACGCTTTGCCATATTAATTTCTCTTCGCAGTATTACAATGCTCCGTCTCTATTCACGGACCTCTCGTGAATCTTGTGTTTCTTCAGCTTTGGAACAGATTGCTCCTTCAATAAGGGTAGATGGTCATTCCAAAATGGTTTATATTTGTATTGTTTACCTGTAGGAATCCAACGTTCTGGGATTCTAAATCCTGTGTAAAGGAGGTCATTCAGCCTTCTTGCTATTTCTAGTGTCCCAATGATGAGTTGGGCATTTTTCGCCCTGGCTAGTAAATGTAACTATAATACGGCGTCCCAAACCAGGATCATAGATACTTTCTCTATCGGCATCTTCAGCGATATTGGCTGTGGCCAAAGTCAAATCGGGGTAGTACTAGTTCCATTATAATGAAGGAATGTGGGGTTATCGGAATTTATATGAATTAATTCCATAATATCAGAGTTGAAAAGTTCCTTCGTTACTTTTCCTGCGTTGTTAATGTTCTGTGCATCCAGCGAGGTTTGTGTGCATTGAAGTCCCTGCATAGAATAGTCCTATTTATAAGTTGGAGACCATTAAATTTAGTGTTGTGTTACCAGGAGGGCTATAGCAAGCATATATTCTGAAGTGGTTCTATAATTTCCATACATCTTGGTCTCTTTATTTGATAGTAGATCACTGACGGTGTCAAATGTAGAAGTTAGATCATCTTTTATACCAGTCAGAATACCACTTGCATTTCATTTCAGTTTTGGTAGGACTCTTAGGAAGGGACATCTTATCAGGTCCTCTTGAACTAGATTTGCTTCTACAGTTATTAATACATAATATTATGAAACTTTTAAGATACTCTGTACTTGAATACGTTTCTCTTGAGATAGTCCTCTGGCATTCCATTGGAGCAATCTCATTATTCACTAAATCGCAAAAGAATGTCTGGTTTTATTATACATCATCAAAGAAAATCTGTAGACATGGCAAAGCTGTAGCAGATTTAGCGTTACCAGGGTTCCTTCTACATTATATCCCTTGCTTAGCAGGCCTCCATATAGTGCATCTTTTTAGCAAATAGGAAATAGCAAATAGGAATGCAGTTCTATGGCGTAAGCAGTGACGTATGAGCATAGTGAAAACAGAATTGGCGGAAATATCTCGCATCTCTTTTATGGGAGAGCCTTGGTTTTTCTTGAGTATATAAGAAATAGATATTTGCCTCAAAAGTGGGTAGGCTCAGAATTCTTCGGGCCAAGATAGTGCGGCTGCATCGTTCGGTCAGTTAGTGGAAGAACGTCCTAAGTCCGACGTACAAGATCCGGCATCAACGAGGCTCGAAAATCAATCAACGCGCATGCCACATATAGACCAATGTGCTGCATTAAATACCTTTGAAGTAGCCCTTTTTAATATTAGGCACCATTTAGGTGATCGCAACCAAATTTACGTGTTTGCCAAGTTTACCTTGCCGGTGATTCGGCGTAAGACAGGAATTCATCTGATTATTCATATTTGGGAGAATAAACAACCTCAGCAACGAAATCACGGGGCGTTATTTATCGTCGCATTCCATATAATTTTCTCCTCGTTACTGCACAACAGATGCGTCACACTATATGTCCGTGTTAAATTATACTGAATTGCGTACATTATAATTTAACGGTACATCGTTTCTGTCCATGACTTTTCAGGGTATATTTATTATTGTTTATTATTGATTGAAGCAATGTTATTGAAATACATTTATTCGGAACAGGTGCAGCAGATATTGGAGAACGAGAGCTTTACAAACACAACATGGCGTTCCAAGGCAATCAGCGACGTGTTACTCCTGGGTGCAATGGCAACGGCTGCACTGAGCGCTTCAACAATGAGTTATGTTTTGGGAGTGATAAGTGCACTTTTGCTTACTTTCACAGTCATAAGCGCGCACAACTTCTTCCATCAACGTGACAACTTCAGAATGTACTACTTTGATCTCTCTTTCATGTCATCCAGGTAAAATGCATTTGAGATTTCAGCCTTTTAAGAGAGGGGAGCATATTTGTAAGATTTTCAAATGAAAAAAAATCAGAGGATATTAAAAAGTTTCTCAGTCAATTTCCTCAACAGCTGGGAAGTTTGGGGCCGGGCGTTATCATTTGGAAGATCAGTACTGTTCAATACATTCTGCGAAGTATTTTCATAGAGCTTCACATTTATTGTGACCCCATACTTGAAAAGAGGACACGTAGTACAGATCCTCACAGTAAAAGTAGTAGTTCCAGCAATTTGGAGATAGTTGAAGGGAATGTAATTTGTTATTTTTATTATTTTAGTGCATTTCTAATTGTAACTTAGGTATACGTATCATCTGGAAAATAATAATGTAAGAATGCAATTTGGTAATTTAGAAATAAAGTGTAAGAGATTGCAATACACATTCTGATGTATGAAACAAGGTCCTGGGTTGGAGTATATCAGATTTTTATTATTTTATTATTATTGTTATAGTCAAAGTAGTATGTGATCACGATCACGACTTTCCTGGAACTTTTATGTACAGCTTTCGACTTTCTCAGCTTTTCCACCATTGGCTTTGTCTTTTGCTCTCGCTCTCAATATGATGTCACAACATTTTGTTCTCAGTGATGGTGTGGCTTAAAAGAATAATCTTCTGGCTGAGGACTGGGGGGAGGGCCTGGAACCCCATTTTTTTATGAAATAATTTTAATTGTATTGTTTAATAGATTGCTATATTATCTTATACAAATCAAAGCACAGGGACTAGTGAATAAAGACTTTTTTTTTAGTCATGCAGTGGAGATAAGGTGATGAAATAATTCACTTCGTATGAGTGTATGCCACTCTGAAATTCTGCTTCCATCTGCAAAAATCCAGTATGGAAGTGTATGCAATGTTACAGCAACCTATTTTTACGATGATGTTCTTCCACAGTCAGTCGCACTTCAATGGCTGATAGAGTTCAAAGAGGGCTGTAGGTGCTGCGACCACTGCAGTGAATGAGACCATGATTAACACATCTGCCTTCATTGTTCAGGAAGATTGACGAATGACAATGAATAAACTTTTTTTAACTGTGTGCAATAGATTTTCAATTGCTTTCTACCAGAGTGCAACACTTAAATCAAAGTAATGTAAATTATGACTTTAATCAATTGATTTATATAATAAAAATTCTACTATAAAAATCAGTTGGCTTTCTTATTCTTGGCTTATTACTCGTACTTGTTATTCAAATTCATAAAATTTTTTTTAAAAGCAGTTTTCTTAAAGTTTGTGGTCCTTTGTTATTCAAATTTTAACTGCTGCTTTTGTTTAATTTGTTTCTTGGTCCTGTTGAGTTGTAGCCCTTAAATAGTAATTTAATCTTCTAACAGTAAAATCATTTACTGAGAGTGTTTTGTTGTATTTCTAAAAGTGTAGCAAGAAAGTTTGTTAACTTTAAATGAGTAATCCAGGCCAGTATGAAGAAGAATTTAAAATGTTTCCTCCTTCAAGTTGAAAAGGCATAAAAGATAAATACAAATTATGTGGATTAGAAATACAGGGATCAGTTGCTAGAATGAAATTACATTTTCAGAAATGTAACAGCACAAAGAAGAAAAGTATACTGCAACGTCTGACAATGAAAATAAAAATTCAGCGACAGACCTAGCAGTTTCACCTTCAGCATCAAAACGAGAGAGATCGTTACTTACTAAACAGCTGTCCACTGAGGGACCATCTCTGAAAGTTAAGCAAAGTCAGTTTAGTCCCTTTGTTGTCCAAACTAGTGAAAAACAGAAAGAGACTTAGATAAACAGGTTGCTACAAACAGTTCTGTCCACTGCATTATCCATCCAAAATTCAAAAGACTGGTAAGTATGTTGCAACCTCCAATATCTCTGCAATAGCTGACCCCTTCTGGAAAAATTTATGAAAATGATTTCAAGAATTTATTTGAGAATACAGATGGGTGATCAAATGTGCACATTTTATCTGTTACAGTGACCAGTGAAAATGGGGACATACATCTATTTAACACATCTGAATATCCCCATACACACAACTACCTAATCGAACTTGCTATAAATTCAAGCAATTTGGCAAAAATGAGGAGTGCTCTCAAAGAAAGTGAAGATATTGATGTAATTACATATGACTGCTTTGCTCATATTTTGAATCTTCTCTCCTAGGGACTCCTCAAACATAAAAGAACATGTAATAGAAATTGTTAAATATTTTCTGAATAGCATTGAAGGACAATAGCAGTCATTAATCCTGCCTCAAGGAGTTTGATGAAATGCATTGTCGCACTGCCTTGAATCTTACCTTAAAAACTGGCCACTACTTATGAAGGAAGATTAGTGAAGAAAATACAGACAATATTCAAGATTCACAATTAGAAGAAAGGTTAGTGACCTTCACATAAAGTTCAATGCTGAAAATGTTTTACATGTGTTAAAACCAATAGAACTGGCTCTTGATCTAACCCAGAGAAATGAAGTACCTTGGATAAACAGTGAAAGTGAGGACAAGACTAAAGAATGGCCTGGAGTAATTAAAGATGTTAAAGAAATCTGACACAAAAACTAAAACCTATGAAAACATTATAGCTAAACGTTGGCTGCACCACATTTTCTGGCTTTCATTGTTGATCAGGTATTACAGAACAAATCAGAATATCTTTTACTTTCATCTGAGTGTGAATGTGTATTTCAGTTTGCTCAGGAAAAATTACCTGAACTTCATTTCTACCAACACTTGAGAAATACAAAATAAAAATCTCAACCCTCCTTTCCAACAATGTTAAATGATGAAACAGTGCAAGATGTATCTGCTTTGCACTGGTGAAAATTAAGAAAATGTCATTAGCAAGGTGCTAACAGACAAAGTTATGCAACTCTTAACACCTAGAGCTTCATCTGCTGGTGTAGAATGTGCATTTTCTATGTTTGGTGTTGTTCATTTAAAGTTAAGAAACAGACTTGAAGTAAACAAAGCTTCCAATTTGGTGTTTTTGTATAATAAGGAGGCGATAAGTGAGATGGTGTTGAAGATATAAGCCAGTTTAGAAAAAGTCTTGGTGTAAACAAAGTTTCAAGTTTGTATGTTGGTTAAGGACTTAAAGAATAAGTCATGAGACAAAAAAACTCATTTAAAAATATGTTGTAATGTATCATACTGCAATTCAACATATTGTTAGAGCATTGTACTCAAAATCAGATTGATTCTTCATTATTCATCTTAGGAAGCATACACTAATCTGGAAATAATATCAGAAGTTTTCTAAATAAAAATGTAAATTTGATATTGATATTTTAAATAAAATTTTGATTTTTTTTATACCCTGCTTTCTGCTGGTCTCATGGTGAAATGATAGTATAGTTTGACTCTAAAGAAATGCATTTATTGATTAAATGCAAAATAAAAAAAAAGGAGAAACCAAGCGAAATCGCAATTAACATTTGCCCACCAAATCAGCATAATTATTTCCTAAAAAAAATTAATAATGAAATCAGTTGCATTACAGTAGCTGAATTTATTTGTGTCAATCAAAATATGTTTTCCTGACACAGATATTGTTTATCTTTGTAAAGACACAATCCCAGTATCTTCTATAAAGTAAGATTGTGTAAAGATTGTTCAGAAGAAGATAGACAATGCTAGAAAAACTGTAAATAGTACATGTATTGATTAATAGGTGGCAGCATGGCATTGTTTGGCTTGATATTGATGACAGTTAGAGCAGTAACAAACAGTTGGTGTGTAATGGATGCATTCAACAGAGTATGAGGCATTATTTAATACTTGTGCAAAGAAGGTGCTTTGGCAAGTTAAATCTTTGTTCAAATGCAAATCATGTATGGGTTCCCATGTTGCAAATGAAGCTCAGTGTTAAGTGGTATGCTGAGTTGCAGTGTATACCCTTTGACAAATAAAAGAGTCATCCCCAGATTCTATATATCAATTGGAGAACTTTAGAATGCTGTATTCACAATGTACATGCAATGACTGACTGCACACTGCAATGGGCGCTTTGCCTGTAAATGCAATCGTCACAATCATAAGCATCTGGAAAGAGAATATTAGGGTAGAGTAGTGGTGGCCAAGTGATTTAAAAGGATTTCTGTTCTGTGTAAGCTCCTAGGTTCAAATCCTAGATGATTGTTTTATTTTTTATAATTGGTTTCATAAATGTATATGTAGAACATCATGTTGCCTTAATATTATATTAGATTTTAATATATAATTTTGAGTTTTATGGCATTATTTATGCATATGCAAAAATGTAATTGAAAACTAATGTATTCAGATATGTGCCTAAATGGTGGAGATGATTATCTGTGAACTCTCTCAAACTGTTATCTGTAAACTGTCAACAATGAAACATAGACACACACACACACTGTGCATGTGTGTGTACATTTTAGGAAGGAGTGTTAAAGTATGGATTCTGTCAATTGTGGCATGCTTAGTAACCAAGATGTGAATCTCTCTCTTTATAGCTAGTTAAGAGTTGGGTATATTTCGCAGGTAGATTGGGGAACTTCCTGTCATGCCACTAAACAGCTTACATTTATTTTCAAATGTGTTGCAGGAACTGGCGGGTTAGTCATGCATTGAGTCATCATCTCTTCGCAAATACTGTACAAGATCTGGAAATCTCAATGCTGGAGCCTTTTCTTCAGCATCTGACAACTCCTAACAAACCATGGTGGGCTCGCTATGGATCCTGGGTATCCAGCCCCTTTGTATATACTCTCATATATCACAGCCATATAGTCCAGAGGTAATGTAGCATAACCAACAGTTTAACTACACTACATAAACTACAATTACTTAATTACTCCACCTAAATTATTTATTTTTCATTATAACAGAGACTTAAAGTGGAATTATAGCAACAAACGACTTCTGACAGCTAGATTAGAGTAGTATGGTGGAATTGCTGTGTTGCCATATAGCAACAGTTTTCAGCTTAGCTGGATATAAGTGTAATGTTTTACTTTCGAAATTAATTAACTTATCCTAAAGTTTGCCATTCCCCATTATTATTATTATTATTATTATTATTATTATTATTTTATTGTTTTTTTTTGTACTTTCACGTTTTATAAACCTTCACACTAGTACATTTCGTTTGTAGATATGTTATAGGCTTGCACTGCATACTCCAAAAGAAAAGGAAAATACCAATGAATGAAGTTGTAATATGACTTTAGAGGAATAATAATAATAATAATAATAACAACAACAAGAGATTAAGAAAAGTATTACTTACTTTTATGGTGATGGAGCAGCCACTACCAATGACAAATTGTTTATTCTTCCTCTTCCTCTTTCTCTCTCAGCTGCTATTCAGGGAGATTATTATTTCATTCTAGCATTTGTCCAGGATCCCTTCTTTCTTCCATTGTTTATGGACAGTTTATGGACATGAATTTTTCAACATTGCATTGTCAGGATTTGATTTCTATTATAGAATGATATGATATGCGTTATCCATTGTAATAATCGACTTTGGAGGATGTTCATTATTTCTGAATTTTACTGAAATTTGAAACCATTTCATCAAAGATATGGCATTCATCTTCTCATAGCAGTCTCCAATTTTTCTTGAATGAAACTGGAAAACAATTTGGGATAAAACCATGAGAAGTATCAGCATGAATAATAATGATTGCCCCTCCACTATCTAATGTTGCACTTGATTGAGCGGTCAGTCCAGCCCTTGGCCTTGGTGTGATCCAGTCAACAATATTCTCATAATCTTCAGTTTTAATTTCTCTCAAATGCTTTGTCTTTCCATTTATACTGAACAATTTGAAAAGTTTTCAGGACTTCAAAGGGAGGACTTGCTAGCATTAAAGAGACTGACTACTTCTGAGTTTCTTCAGTGTACAGTGCTCCTTTCTTTCACAGTAGGCATAAATATTTTGCCAAATTGCATCCTGTTGCAGGTTAGTGACCCTTTTTTTTATAATTCAGTGTTTTTCCCAGGGTTTCCAAGGGAACCAGCTGCTGTTGATGTATGTTTCAAATCTGCTCATGAAGAGGTTAGCTAGAAATGGAGACAAGGGGCTGCCCATTGTAAGTCTTGCTTGTTGTTTATAAAATTTGCTTTTCCATACATATTTAAGGTATGGTACAGATATGTCGATGATATATTTGCTGTAGTTAACAAAAAACTCATTGATGATGCCTTAAAACTTTTGAATATACAAGATGGAAACATATAGTTTACATACAAAACAGATAAAATGTTGCCATTCTTGGATATTAAAATAAGAAACATCAAGGAAATCTGGAATTTGAAATATACAAAAAAAATACACATGCAGATAATCACATCAAAGCAGTTTTAACCCCACAACGCATAAGCATGCAGTTATCAACAGTTTAACACACCAGCTAGTTAACCTACAAATTAGCAAAGAGGAATATTCAAATGAATACAAACAAATAGAAGAAACAGCAGTTAAAATTGGTTTTAAAACAGAACTAGTACACAAAAAGGTACAAGAGAAATTCAAGAGACAAAAAAGTATCAAAGAAACCACAACACTTTGAGCAAAAAAAATATGCTAATTTTTAAAAAATTCAGATATCATCCATGGGCTACAAAAAATTGCAGAATATTCTTAAAGATTTTAATATAAGGTTAGCACCGATTAATAGATTTAATGTTAAAAACCTACTGATTGACAATGTTAATGACTGTATTCCACAAGAAGAAAAATCAGGTATTTACAAAATAAATTGTGTCGAATGTGGAAAAAATCTACATTGGAAAAACGAAGAGAAACTAGGTACATGGATAAAGGAACATTTCAGGAATATAAAGTACAAGCAAATGGAGATATCTGCAGTAGCATATCATTTTTGGACAGAAAATCACGACATAGTGAATAAAGCAAAATTATTAAAATCAGTACAAGTACCTACAGAACTAGCAACTTCTATATCTACATCTACAAATACAAAGACAGTCTAATGAACTTTGTCACTGCCGGGGATGAAAGCATAAACTACAAGTTTATCACACCACCATCAGAGCAGAATACACATTCTCATAATTTAATGAATGATCTGACAATTGTATTATAGCCTGGCTGATGATAACCAAATGTTCTCCAAACTGGTTCTATATATTATGACAAGTAACTGAAGCATTAAGAGTGAGTAGTTCAACTAAATCATATATTAATATCAATTATATGTTATATAAAAAATGTCAAATAAAATTTATTAACAACATTCCTAAATGTGTTATCTCATGATTTGGCTTTTGTTCATGCACAAATATGTAGCATTAAAATATGTAATTTCATAAAATCTGGGCTCTAATCATAGCATTGCAAGTAACCTCTTAACGAATTAATTTCTCTGTGTAGAGAAACCTTAGAGAGATTATATAAATTATATAAATATGTATATAAACCTTAGGGAGACCCCCATTTTATGTGTCTGTGTGTATGCGCGCATGCATGAGAGAGAGGGGGGGGGTGTTCATGGAGGAAGACATAATAGCTCATTGGTAGAGCATCAGACTGTAAAGCTGAAGATTCTTGGTTTGAATCCAAGTAGTGACCTGAATTTTTAAAGTCTAATTCTTCATTTCCAAATTAATATTTTTGCAAATAATCTTTTATCAGTATATTTTGTTCAAATAAAAGTTATTTTGTGTTTCATTGGTAAGTTAAACAGCTTAATTTTTTTTCAGGTTGGTGCTGTTCATAGCTGGACAAACTAATGCCATACAGTGGGACAACTTGATACCTCTAGCCCTGCCAGCAGTTATGTACATATATGCTGAACGTCAACTGTACTTGGTGCTTACTATGTGGTCATGGATCCTTTTTGTGTCCAGCTTTTTTTTTGGGGTCATTGGATTAAGTGCCGGCCATCACCATCCAGAATTGTTTCATGATGGTGATGCTCCCAGGTAATGTCAGTCACAAATATTTTAATTGCGGAGTTTTTCTTTCTCCTCCTCCTCCTCCTCCTCCTCCTCCCTCTTTTCCTTCACTTACAAATTTTTAAATTTAGAACAGGTCTCAGGAATCTTTGTTTATATCCTGAACTGTTTCCTGACTACTTCATAATGTTGGGGCTTTCTGGTGTGGTTGTGACTGGATCTGAATACTTCTCTATTAGCTGGAATAGGAATTTATTAAATATATCCAAAAGTGGAATGTCAAAATTCATTAGCCTACCCCAGTTTTTTTTGGAAGAAAAAATTTTCCCTTATAGATAGTTCTACTGGAGTATGTATTTCTTTTGGCAAAATAACTTCTTGCTTAATTTTGTGATTGTGTACAAAAAAGGAAAAACTGATGGTGATGCATATTTTTTTGAACACAATCACAAATTTAAGCAAGAAGCTATTTTGTCAAAAGAAAATTGAAAAAAAAACAAAACTATTAAAATCAGTGCAAGGACCTACAGAATTGGCAACATGGGAGAAAATCTACATTTACAAGTAGAAACATAGTTTCATGAACTTCAACACGTTCGGTAATGAAAACATAAACTTCAAGTTCATCACACCTCCAACAGAGCAGATTACATATCCCCTTAGCATAACAGTAGGACAATGGGGCTGACGAAATGAACAAAGGATTCATGAAACCTGTTCTACTTATTTAAACAGAGTAAAACAGTGTTAGTTCATTTCTTTCACACTATGATCTTAATTCATGTAATGTTGCTCTGCTTCATGAAGGCAGTGAACTTTCATTTTCTCAAAGTTCAATTTCCAATGCCATGGCAACTGCTGTCAATTTGCATAGATTTTTCACTCGCAAAAAAGTGTGAATATAATGATATCAAATGAACGCTGCTATCAATCTCATGTGTATATTTTTTGCTGTTTTGCCTAGCTTAGAGCATGTGAAAATGTAGAAACTAAAGTTTTCTTTAGAAATATTCATGATTTTTTCACCAGCTATTGACAGTGACTATACAAGTTTAAATTTGCACTTATGCATATTTGATAGTTAAGGTTCATTGCTGCCAGCTGCTCTAGTTACACTTTTTGTAGACATTGTTGCCCAACAGTGGATAGGCTGGTTGTAAAACTCTTTGAATGGCTCTTGTATATATAGGAGGAATAAAATGAGGCCTAAAACTGAACACTGTGCAATACCACATTCAATTGTAAGCTCATTTGACAATAATGATTTCACTTCCTTTTAGTTGTTATCACAATATTCTATCTCTAGTATTTGTTTTCTTTACCCAATATAGGACTCAAACAGTTGTAAATTAACAAATTGTGATTGAGTCATCTATAATAATGGTCCATTGCCTGTAAACGTTTTTATTCACATGTTATATAGGAATATGAAAATAGTGTATTAAAGTTACAGATGTAGTCTTTAATTGTTAAATTTTCTAGATGTTAACCAGAGAATCTTGTTATGTTCCAGGAAGGATCTTGACTGGGGATTGATACAGCTGGATGCTATAAGAGGCAGACCAGATATCTCAAAATCATTGTTTCTCGTCTTGATTACATTTGGTGATCATGTACTGCATCACTTGTTCCCCACTGTAGATCATAGCATTCTTCCTCGCCTGCAGCCAGCACTTGAAGAAACCTGCCAGGAGTTTAACTTTCACCTGAGAGAAGGTTCTTTCTTTGAAATGGTCAAGGGTCAATTTCAGCAGCTGCTTAGGACAGTTTCAAACCCTCCTCCTTCTGAATGTGTGAAGAGTAGATGAATTTTGGTAAGGATTTCAACTTACAGGTTGAATTAGCTATTGGAAGGTGAAAGAGAGATAAGGGAGTTAAAGATTATAGAAATAAAGATTACCAAAACTCCATTATCAAAAACTTGCAAACTCTTTAGCTAAATTATGGTATTTCATAGATAAACAAAGTACTTGGTCTTTCATGTTTTTGTAATCTGTTTCACAACAATCAGCATATAACTCCTGGCAAAGAGGATATAATATCCAAACAATTGATTGAATTATAATTATAATTACAATACCTTATGACAGGAGATATTAAAAATGTTGTCCACATCTTTTTAGAAAAGTGTGATTCACACACATCAATTGAGTTAATTTAAACTTGAAAATATTCAAATTCATTTTGTTCATGAATCACAGGAAAGTGATACTGATATTAGGGTAAATTTCTTTAATTAGATTTGGCAGAACTTAAATAATAGGATAATGGATCTACATTAATATCCCTTATTGATGAACCATGATTCCATATGTGTATTTCTTGTTATGCAAGGGGTTTGGCCAGGTTTCAAATAAAATATTTTGACAAGGGGGTGAAGTTAAATTTTGATGCAATATACTAACAGAATCACATGAGGGGTCAGGGTCACTTTAAAAGTTTTCAAAATGAAGCACAAAATGACGGCATAGCTTTTTAAAATTATTTTTATTTTTCAATATATTCTCCCTTGACACTAATGCACATTGTCCAGTGATGCTCCAAAGCCTTTAACCCGTCATGAAAGTGAGATTCCTCCAGGCCTGCAAAATACACCTCAACTGATGATTTAAGCTCTTCATTGGAATATTCTTCATTTCCACCAAGAAATATTCTCATTTTAGGGAACAAATAAAGTCCAATGGAATCAAGTCAGGGAATAAGATGAGCTACCTTTGTTTTTGATGCAAGATGATTTTCCTTTTTGATAAAGCTGCCCTTTTCTCACGTATTTTTGTCTCCAATATCTCTGCAATAGCTGGACCCCTTCTGGAAAAAATTTATGAAAATGATTTCAAGAATTTATTTGAGAATACAGTTTATAAGAGCTTAGATGGGTGATCAAATGTGCACATTTTATCTGTTACAGAAATGGGGGATGTACATCCATTTAACACATCTGAATATCCCCATACACACAACTACCTAATCGAACTTGCTATAAATTCAAGCAATTTGGCAAAAATGAGGAGTGCTCTCAAAGAAAGTGAAGATATTGATGTAATTACATATGACTGCTTTGCTCATATTTTGAATCTTCTCTCCTAGGGACTCCTCAAACATAAAAGAACATGTAATAGAAATTGTTAAATATTTTCTCAATAGCATTGAAGCACAATAGCAGTCATTAATCCTGCCTCAAGAAGTTTGATGAAATGCATTGTCGCACTGCCTTGAATCTTACCTTAAAAACTGGCCACTACTTATGAAGATTAGTGAAGAAAATAGAGACAATATTCAAGATTCACAATTAGAAGAAAGGTTAGTGACCTTCACATAAAGTTCAATGCTGAAAATGTTTTACATGTGTTAAAACCAATAGAACTGGCTCTTGATCTAACCCAGAGAAATGAAGTACCTTGGATAAACAGTGAAAGTGAGGACAAAACTAAAGAATGGCCTGGAGTAATTAAAGATGTTAAAGAAATCTGACACAAAAACTAAACCCTATGAAAACATTATAGTTAAATGTTGGCTGCACCACATTTTCTGACTTTCATTGTTGATCTGGTATTACAGAACAAATCAGAATATCTTTTACTTTCATCTGAGTGTGAATGTGTATTTCAGTTTGCTCAGGAAAAATTACCTGAACTTCATTTCTATTTGAGAAATACAAAACAAAAATCTCAACCCTCCTTTCCAACAATGTTAAATGATGAAACAGTGCAAGATGTATCTGCTTTGCACAGGTGAAAATTAAGAAAATGTCATTAGCAAGGTGCTAACAGACAAAATTATGCAACTCTTAACACCTAGAGCTTCATCTGCTGGTGTAGAATGTGCATTTTCTATGTTTGGTGTTGTTCATTTAAAGTTAAGAAACAGACTTGAAGTAAACAAAAAAGCTTCCAATTTGGTGTTTTTGTATAATAAGGAAGCTATAAGTGAGATAGTGTTGAAGATATAAGCCAGTTTAGAAAAAGTCTTGGTGTAAACAATGTTTCAAGTTTGTATGTTGTTTAGAACTTAAAGAATAAGTCATGAGACGGAAAAACTCATTTA
Source organism: Metallyticus violacea (assembly GCA_030762175.1). Classification (NCBI taxonomy): domain Eukaryota; kingdom Metazoa; phylum Arthropoda; class Insecta; order Mantodea; family Metallyticidae; genus Metallyticus; species Metallyticus violacea. Next base: position 4,486,362 of record CM060832.1, read on the forward strand.
AAAATATGTTGTAATGTATCATACTGCAATTCAACATATTGTTAGAGCATTGTACTCAAAATCAGATTGATTCTTCATTATTCATCTTAGGAAGCATATACTAATCTGGAAATAATATCATAAGAAATAATAAGATCATTTGGCATAGATTTTACAAGCTTTGAGCACTTGTTCTTAAATTCATCCTCATGAAACTAAACCTTAACTAGTCTTGTATCATGCGTGTATTTGTGAAACAGTCAAGTTTTATAACTCTTCTTTTGCAATTTTGCTAGAAAATATCATCACCATATGGAAACCTCTTCTGCAGCTCTCCAACAATCCTTCTTTCCAGCATTTGCTGGTTTCATCATCCTGTCGATTATACTAAGGGTTCTTTATGTGCAAAACACCTTCAAAACATGTTCATGGGTTTTTAATGGTCTTTTGTCTCATTATTTGCTCGGCATAGATTGAACCCTCTCTCCCTGCACTTCAAAGTGACTCTCATTAGAGAAAAGAACTTTCTTCAGTGTGCCATTGTCGAATCCGTACCCGCAAGAGTAGTTTCCTCCTGTTAGAAAGTGTTTCATGCACTTGCATGAAGTTATTAAAAACTGTTCAGCAACTGAAAGAACTAAACATATGGGAAAGGATCTATATAAAACAACATAAGCATAACCATATGAATTTTAACATCTCGGAAGCAAACAGTACTTTAATTGATATAATTGTATGATTCAGTTGAACTACACACTCTTAAAGCTTCATACATGATATCAATTAATATGATTAGCTTCACTGTGCAAGTTCCAATTTACATTTAAGTATTTAAACAGCACTTTATTTAACTTTATCACTAGACTACCAGAGTCAAGCCGTATACCTAACTACCCAACTTCTACGAATGATCGAACAGTCATTTAATAGCTGATGATATTGATGATAGTTCATAAATAGTGTTCTAAACATCTGACCCAGGAGAGACTAGAAAATTAATAATTATTTTTAAACAAAATAAAGAGTTGAACTTTAGCCTGGCTGAAGATGGGAACTAAATGTTCTCCAAACCGGTTCCATACATTTATGAAAAGTAAGTGAAGCTTTAAGAGTGTGTAGTTCAACTAAATCATACATTGATATCCTTTAAAATAAAGGCAATTTATATTTTCTTTTTGGTTTTTCACTTTAGAATATTTTTAATGTGACAATTATTTTGAAAATTAAGATCATTAATTTACATTTTTGTGTTTGAGCATAAATGCAACAAAATTCAAACATATGAGCAACATTCTGAAATGATTTACAATAGTATTTTTGTACTTTATTTATTGTGCAATTTATTTTCAATATACATGGGTTTGTTCAATATATACCCTACCAGTGTCGGTGCACCTTTGTCATCTTCCTGTTAACTTCATTATGGCATCTTGAAACCACTATTTGGGAGTACTGAGCCACCACTCGTGAATGTGAATTTTTGATTTGCAGCAAGTCCTTCGTGTTGTCCAATAATCAGACCGATAGAGATCCAGTGTGTATGGTTGATGTGGCATAACAAAGAACCCCAGTGATGCTAACTTTGCACAATCATAGTGTGGGGCTGCACATTGTCATGTTATCTTTTGACCTTTTCCCCCTTTCACTGTAGCTGAATTCTGTGTTTAAGCTGGTAAATGGTCTTGCAGTAAGCGTTGCTGTTGACAGTTGTTCCTTGAGGAAGCCAGTTCATTAGCAGTATGCCAGAAGTGTCCCAAAAGGTGATGATCAGCAGATGGAGCAGCATAAAATTTCTTGAGTGGGGGTTCCCTGGATGCTTCTATGACATGAGTTGGACTTTCTTCTCTGGTGTGTGGTAGTGACACCATGATTGGACACCAGTCACCAGCTCCCCCAAAAAATCTGGATCTTCATTATGCCTTTCCAAACAGACATCAACACTTTTGTCCTCCTCTGCCTGTGTCACGTCCCATGGAACTCAGTGTGCACACACCTTTTTCATATTTAAATAATAATAGTGTGCAGGGTTGTGTGGCCGAGGCCTATCCGACATTCCAGTTTATCAAAGGTTATGCATCTGTCAGCCATAATCAATTCAGACACAACCTCAATAATCTTGATAGACCCTGATGTTGGCGTATGGCCAGTAGTTGCATTTTTGTGAGCAGATTCCCTGCAGCTGGTGAACCCATTACACGATCTTCCGTACAATAACACATACTGCAGTTAATTGTCAACAAAAACTATGCAGTCCATCTTTATCCATGATAGTTGCCTTCCATTTTGTCATGTCTTTCTGTCTACTGCAACAAACACTGTCCTTTCACTACATACTCTGATTGCAACTGTCATCTAGCATCTGCATGGCATACTATGTAGTATCAGTCCATTATTCTATGAATAGACTGCATGATATTTGTAATTTTGTAAATTATTTCTGAATGCTACTCTTATGTTGTTATTAAAATGTATATTATTGCTCTATATTAAACTTTAATTTTATTTGCAAAAAATAAAAAATTCAGGTGTAACAAGCATTTGTGACACACAAATTCTTTTGTTTGTTTAGCATCAGAGCATTAGCATCAGAGTATAATAGCATTAACTGAAGTTGGCATTGAGACAAGTGTTATGAACTCAGCAAATGTTTCTGGTGTTTTCTGAATTAACCATTCATTCCCCCCCCCCTTCCCCTCCAGAGGTACATGCCTTCTTTACTTTCCTACTTAGTTTCAATTTCTTTCCAAACACTTTATCTCCAAAAATCAAGCTTTTGGATACTTTGGTTATTTCTTTTTACACTATTGATCATTGTCAAGTAACAATTTATTTATTACAGTCTTTGATATTAATGTTCATAAGTTCTTTAGCATGTCTCTACACTTTGCATACGTTGATATGTAACAGAAGGGCTAGCTTACCAAAGAAGATGTATAGCTTGAATCAAAAGCATTTAGAAGCTGCTCTGTTGTTGTATGTTTCAATACATTTGTCATAGATTTCTATGAATAATATTTAAAATATCTCTTCAGTTACTACAAAGTACAAAGCAATAATGAGTGAATATAAAAATATAACATTTTGTTTTTTATATACAGTAAACCTAGATATCTTTGGCAAATATATATCCATTAAAATACCTACTTACTTACCTCTGCTTGTTTATTAGTGTTTCTATATAGTATTTTCTTGAATTCTTGCTGGATGTTTATGGAAACATGCCTCATTTAATAAATGTCCTCCACTTTAATTCCTTTATTTTCCTTTCCAGTTTTGTCCATTATATAATATTTACCTTAATATTCCTCTACCGCATATTCTCAACTTAGTTGCCTTATTCTAATGTGCATTACATTATTTTCTTATCCTGCACCTTTTTGAAATATTGTAAGTGAAATACTATTCTGTGGCTCTTCTCTTCCTTGTTACTTCCCCATCCTCTTTGTTGTCAGCTAAATCAAATTTTGTGGATTTGACTGTAAGCAAAGCTCTTCATATTGAGGTAGGCAAATGAAAATATAATATTTTTTATGTTCTGAGAGGCTTGTTGAAATTACACATTATTTCACAAATATATCCTGATTAGGACTATAAACCATTATAGTGATTATATTTACAGAGATGGAAGTGTTAATAATAGAAAAGTCTGTCATGCAGGAGCTGTGTCAACTAAGCGAATTCCTAGCAAAGTGAATTTGTGAACGTTATTACAGAGCGCTAGAGCAGAGAAGTTACATTACAGAAATTGGGACGAAGCAGTGATGCGTGTGTTTACTACCAGGAGCCCACACTCACCTCTCTCTGATTATTTCACTTCATTTGTAGAAGATGGGCCAAGCCAGTTTAATTAGTCATCACATCTGTTTTCAAAGTCTTTGATAATGAGATTCTCTGTCTTACCACACCAAAAATATGTAGGATTTAACAACAAACAAATTGCACATGGAATGATTGTTGAATCACAGCTATAGTTGCTATGTTATCAGTTGTGTAGTGATAGAGTTTCTCCGTCTTACCGCAAAAATAATATTTTAGCTTTAGCCAATAACAGTCCAGGATTTAAAAGTAACCAAACTTCACATGGAGTAGTATAATAGCTTCAGCCAATAGCAGTCTAGCTTTAACAGCAGACAAATGTACTGCTGCGGAGAGTTTATCAGTGTTGTTGTTGGAATATTGAGTAACGATCATATCAAAAGTTTGCCACCTCTTTTGATACAGCCTGGGTATACAATAAGCATAGCAGAAATATTTCAACATTTAACAACTGCCATCTTCACAACAATGCTTTTGTAAAAAATAAAACACATTCTTTGTTATAAATTATGAGTTAATTTACCCTCCCCCTCTTTTTTATATGAACAATTGAGAGAAAATTAAATGCTAGAACACTTTTTAAATTTAGTTTTCAGGTATACCCTTACTCCTAATGGTCTGATGTCCTTAATTTTCAGAAACTATTTTTCTTATTTTATTTAAATGGTATATGCTGAGTTTTGTTACAAAAAAAAAAACAAATATTGGTGCAGCCATAGTGATTTTTAAATTTTGGGTTTCAGCTAAATGCCCACTCCTAATAATATGATTTACTTATTTTCAGAAACTATTTTTCTTATTTCAATGGCATATACCGAATTTCATTGAGAAAAAACAAAATTGCAGCTGCTAGAGTGATTTTTAAATGTTCAGTTTCAGATAAACCCACCCTCCTAATTATTAGCACTGATTTTGCTGTTTCTCAGAGACTATTTTTCTTATTTTATTTCAACTCGATATACCAAGTTGTAGAGGGAAAACAAAAATTGTAGCTGGTAGATTGTTAACACTGTGTGTGTATAATATATATAATGTAATTGCTTTTAATCATCATTTTTGGTGCCTTGTTAAGTAGGGTCAATGGAGATTTTGACATAATTTTTCAAAAATGTTTGTATGGGTACAACCGCAATAGCTACATTTATGCAGAATTCGATAAAAGCAAAGATGAGAGTCTTCTACGTTCTTGTGTTGTGCAAAGACTAAGGTTACCAAAATTTTGAAACAAAACAAGTTGGATACTTTAATGTTTGTCTCAATGAAAAAAAGGACAAAAGAGGGTGCTAAAAATTGTTTTGTTATAAGTACTTGATTTGGAAACTAATAATAAATAAATAATCACTGTGCAACTTACATGACATAGTAGTATTGAATTCTTTCCAGCCAAATGATTTTTTTGTAATTATTAAGAATTGATCTGACAGCTAATGTTATGAAACAATCTTCACTCTTGGAAACTAACTCTTTGAACTGCAGAGTGAAAAGTTGTGAAGAAAGTACAGCCATGCTTCTGATAAAGGATTTTCAAAAATTTATTTGTTAGGAAATGGACATTTATTTGGAGATTAAAATATGATTTCAGAAAAACGAACATAGTCAGATGATGATTCAACTGCAAGGAGTAAATCAAGCCACCTTGTTTTGCTATACGCTAAATCTTGTATGTTTTTTCGCAACCAAACTCCGTATATATCATTTAAAGAGAATAAGAAAAATAGTTTCTGAAAATCAAGAAAATCAGTTCATTAGGAGGGTGGTTTACCTTTAACCAAAATTTTTAAAAATCGCTCTAGCAGAACCAATAATTGTTTTTTCTCAACAAAACTTGCCATATACCATTTAAATCGAACGAGAAAATTTGTTTTTGAAAATCAGTCAAATCAGATTATTAGGACAGATTACCTGAAAAACGAATCTGGGTCCGCATTTTAAAGTTTTTTTAAAGTGAAACCGTTATCTATCATTGAAATAAAATAAGACAAGTAGTTCTGAAAATCGGTGAAAAAAACCATTAGCGGGGGGAGGGATTACCCAAAATTTAAAAGTCGCTCTAGTGGCATTAATATTTGTTCTTTCGCAACGAAACTCTGTATATATAATTTAAATAAAATAATAAAAATAGTTCATGAAAAATCAGCAAAATGGATCATTGTGGGCAGGGGTTTACGTGAAACAAAATTTTTAAAAATCGACTCTACCTGCACCAATGTTTGTTTTTTCACAACAAAACTCGGCGTATACAATTTAAATCAAATAAGAAAAGTAGTTTCTGAAAATCGCCAGATTATCAGAAGTGGGAATTTACCTAAAAACTTGTGGGGATTAAAGCGAAATTAAAAAATCATTAACGGTCGCAATTATTATTTTTTAAAGAAAACTGATATACCATTGAAATAAAATAATAAAAATGGTTCTGAAAATCAGTGAAATAGGACTATTAGCATGGGGGTACCCAAAATGTAAAAATCTCTCTATCGGCATTTATATTTGTTTGTTTTTTTCCGCAACAAACTCGTTATATAACATTTAAATAAGATAAGAATAGTTTTTTGAAAATCACGGAAACCGGACCATTGGGAATAGGGGTTTACCTGAAACTCAGAATTTTAAAATCACTCTTAGCGGCAATAATATTTGTCTCTTCACAACAAAATTCGGTATATACCATTTAAATAAAACAAGAAAAATAGTTTCTGAAAATCTACTTTGACTGCAGCAGTTTTACTCCCTCAAACACATATGCAACCCTCGTGCATCATGTGAAACATAAAACAAATGAGCATAGAATACCAAAAACAATTATCATCACTATAGTTCTGTGGTTAAATTTATTTGTGTTTTCGGACCCATCATCTTGTAGCTCTTAAGTTCAATGCCATGGATCAGATCATACAGTTGGTCGGTCACTCTTACGGATATGGAGATTTCATCAGCCTTATCTACTTTCTCGGAAGTGTAGAATTTGCTCTTGATAAGAAAGGCATCTTCTTGAAATTCTATTTATTACCAAATACTTGCAATTTTTGGATTTCTTAGAAAGCTGCCAACATTATATAATGGAAAGCCAAAAGCTGCCCTAGATTTCTGTATTTCGTTCGCGCTTGTGAATTAGTACAAAGAAAGTGAAAGCACTGTTTCGCGAAACAACAAAAGAAAGATTGTAACCTAGTAAAGTTATTGCATACTTAAAGAGACACACTATGGTTTACTTTAAGCATTAGCAACACAGCACGTTGTAAATGGCTATGACGTCAGACCTTCATATCGCATGATACAAATGAATGTTAATTTTATTCTGGAGCCTCAATAAACCCATTCTGTGTAAGATCACAGTGATGAATGGAGGAGGCAAACAATATGCATTATGAAATATTTTACTTTGAACACAATTGAATCGGAGATTATTTCCTTTGTTCATATTATCATCGTGTAATTCCTCGCACAGTTTTTCACATCATTAGCATTCGTGATAAAAAATATAATGTAGGGGACAGCTTACGTTGGCACCTTTAATGTTATTGCTGCTAAGAACACTCAGAGCTGGGTTTACTTCTTAATCTAATGCTGCTGCTATCGCCGCAGCTAACATGCATGTTTAACGAAAAGCTGTTAAACGTATAAATTATAGATTCATTAATTAAAATGTTACATGTAATGAAAACGTATTTTTTCTTTTTAAAATTGAGAGGTGATTTCCTATTCCTATTTCAAGCATTATTATTATTATTATTATTATTATTATTATTATTATTATTATTATTATTATTATTATTACTACTACTACTACTACTACTACTACTACTACTACTACTACTACTACTACTACTACTACTACATTTTTCTCCCTAAATTCTTACTCTATGTTATCTGAGAAAGTGTAATGTTTCTGAATTTTACTGGTGCACAAAAAGTTAGGTTACGGAACTGGTGAGAATGTTTAATTTTATAATTAGCGTACATTTTATTATTATTATTATTATTATTATTATTATTATTATTACTACTACTACTACTACTACTACTACTACTACTACTACTACTACTACAACTACATTTTTCTCCTAAATTTCTACTCTGTGTTATCTGAGAAAGTATAACGTTTCTGATTTTTACTGGTGTACAAAAAGTTAGGTTAAGGAGCTGGTAAGAATCGTTTAGTTTTATAATTACCGAAAATTGTTTTATCATATGATATACATTACTCGATAATCGAAATGGGGGAAGGAGAAAAGATAATCATAAAGAGATATGAGTGGTGTTTTGCAAAATTACTAAATGTAACAAACCATTGTCCAGTGCCAAATTTCGCTGCACTAATACCACTCGAGTTAATATTTTTTGTATTCTTTTTCTTGGCAACATTTGAACACATAAGAAGAGAAACATAACCTGAACTAATAAAGAAGAAATGATCATCAGATTTGATATTAATGGTTTAGTATTAATGTTAATTATTATTTGGTGAAAGTGTTCGGTGTTTTTAACGTTATCTAGTAGTGAAAAAAACACGAATTTGCAATTTTTAGGGTCATTTGGTCAAAATTATTCAGAGGAGTCCGATTGTTGTATACATCCTTATCTGTGCAACAAGAAAATTATGCTTGGAGTTTAATTCACAGGAATGGGTAATACCAACCTAACCGTCTACTACCACCAACCCAGTGACTTAAACTTTAGCATCAATAGTAAATATTGTGAATGCTTGCATTCAGTAATATTTATTATTAGGTTTTCGATAGTATACCGATACCTCATAACTGTTTAATTTTTACAAAAGTAGTAATTAACTTCTCGATATATGTTCCTTTATTTATGTAGTACAGACAATTTCGTGACATCTTACTCGAAATTCAACCCAAGCCGTCCCTACTGTATAATGCAATAATCTGTTCATATTTCATAGTTGTTCTGTACCCAGTTCTGAGTTGCGTGGTTCGATGATTTGAATTTTCTTTCATACTCACGAAACTTTGACTAACGAAAATATCGCTGACTTTCTGTCAGCATCTAACGAACGGTAATAAACCTGTTGTTCTATAAAATTAGCGGAATAGTTTTATAATTAAATGTAATATAATTATTCATGTGTTTCCTAAGATAATGAAGGATAAAATAGATAAATTGTTTTATTGCCCACTTTGCATAATCAACGATTGAAATTGCTGAAAGAAACAAGAAGCTTGTTGTCTTGAATATATAATAGTTTTAAAGGCTAGGAAATTCAACTTGGAATGAGCAACACAAATCTAAATAGGCCTCAGCTGAAGATTTGTTGAGACGAAAGCAGAACTTCAGAGCAGCATTTTGTTCGTCTCGTTTCACTTCCATTTTGCTGTAGGCGGGACTGAATACGTCTCAACTTGCATATCTCACAGGCTGGAAACCGAATTTATAACAATGAAACTAGTACCACGTGTATATTGCGAATTAATTCAATAAAATATTGTAAAGCTTAACTTTAGTGAGAGAAATTATGTTTGTGAAATAATTCTTTATTAAACTGCCCTAATATTTTTCAGTCAAAATCTTGGGAATTTTTGAAAGGAAATAAAAAAAAAATCACAGTCAGGTGATAATGAGCAGATTCATTGTTGCCAATATAGTTTAAAAACAAAGCAGGAAAATTATTTTAATGTGTTATATTTTCAATAGGAATGCATGTTACAGATATATACATATTTTATATGAGACCGATTTCATTATTATGGTATGTATTTACATTTATTAAATTCCCTGCTATTCACATCGCTAAGCGAATGCGACAAATCATTAATTAAAAAGACTACAAAAGTGATTTGGGTTTCAAGTCAGTTCATGAAATCGTAGAGCAAAATAAGACCGTCGGATTTTGATCATCGTTCATTGATGATGCCAGCCGCAGTAGTTGGTGAAAGCTATGATAGCATTTTAAACCCTGGACCACGCCAAAACAACCCGAAATATTTGAATTACATCACCTGTTCGTGAAAGCCAAAGAAATGTTACTCTTAAGATTTTCAATGCAAACTTCCGCTCTGACACTTGCATTCCAGCAAGGGACTTCCGGTAATAAAGTTACGTGGCACAATAAGCTTGGATGTTACGAAAACTCATCAAGTACAAACACAATAACTAAGTTGCACATATAAGTAACAAATACTTAGTGTATATCAGATATCGAACATGAGACCCAATGAGCTAATTTAAAGGACATATCTGCTTTCTACGTAACTTTATTGTAAAAGTTGTATTCATAGCGTGATGCCGAAACTTCTTTAAAGATAAAGCATACAAATAATGTCTTTTTCGGTTTTAAAACAAAAGATTAGGTCTTTTGTGCGTGCGTGGTCTTGCGCACAGCTGACAAACAAATCAAGTAAGTCCTTGAGAATAATCCAACATGCAGCAAGAAGCCTGAAGATAAGATCATGCGGGGCACAGCTGATTTGACCTTTGGTGATGTGTACATACATAAAGCAAATCGTCAGTAAGACAGTGTGGTATAGTGACGAACTGCTGTTGGTGAAAACATCGTCCAGATACAATTAAGCGCTTCCAGGTAACATCTCAAGTTTATACTCTTGTAACAATCACTTTAAAGAGGTGATTTTTCAAAACAATTTTTGTAAACTTTCAAGAGCAAGAGTCTTGTTTTTGCACATTAACAATGTTCACACACATATAACAAATGGTTCACCTAAAGGCACAAATTTAATTGTTAACTCTAAAAAACATTACTATCCAAGAGGGGCTGTCACTTTTCTAATTCTCATCTTCCGGTTAAATTACCATCCGTAAATCTAATCTGCCATTTATGGTAGTTCATCTGGTTTATTTTCGGACACTCTTTAGCATCTCAGGTCATCGGGGCGTGAAAGCCGATAAATTTTCCTCTTCTTTTAGGCTTGCGATTCTTTTACGTGCCGTAAATGTACGACAAGGGGACACACAGCTTTACTTCCCTTCCGAAGGAAGCCATAGTTAGAAATTTTACACCGAAAAAACCCATCGACCCTGCCGGAATTGAAACCGTACATAGTTCTTTTTTCTTTATTTTTCTTTCTTTCTCTCTTCCTTTTTATTGTCTTTCCCACTCTATGTATTATTTCTTTTTCTGTTTCCTTTCTTTTTATCCCTTTTGTTTCTGTTTCCTCTTTGTTTTTCTTTCTTTCCTACTCACCCAAGCTTACCCCTATTTTATTGACGTTTACCTTTCCCATTACAAAGAACTACTCTGTAATATAAAAACAGGTTTTAATGAAATGATCCAACAATTTTCGTTCACATAAAACGAACAAAATGCCCTTTGACAAACAAATAACTTTCATATTATTTTTGGTGAAATTTTGTTACTTTCACAGAAGGAAAGCACCAGGGGTGCCTGGGGTCTTTAAGGCTTTAAGACAGACAATCTCAGACTTCAGGAGGAAGGAAATGGAAAGTTGTACGTTCTTTTATAGACAGCCATGACAGTTGATTGCGAAAGGGTGTCACATAATCAGATTACGGAAGCTAAACTCAAAATGAATTATGAACGCGTTCCGAATATTTGGAAGGTTTGCAAAACTTTGTAATATAACTTCAGTCGCTCTTGGTTTGGTAAAAAGCGCTGACCAAGGAGCTGTGATAACAGGTGAAAGTCGCAGGAAATGGAGTGGATGCTACAATAATTCATTTTATTTAATTTTCCTATCGCTAAAACAACCGGCTTCTGTCCACTGTATTGCTTTTAGTATGTGATGGTTGCAAAGCACCTCCAAACATTATAGCGATAATTACTCGCGTTAAATTCTTTTTATAAAATATAAAATTCATATTCCTTTGAAATACTCTCGAACAGTTTTGATATGAAAACCCGCCATCTTCCATAAGTTACATTTATACAACAATGCATGGATTGCTATAGCTGTTTGTTGCAGTGCAGACGTTAAGTACTTGGTAAAGAAGGGCACTAACGCGAGCACCCCGAAGATGAGTTTGCGACGTGGAAAATATGAACGGATTAGTGAGGAGGTGACGCATCATACAGCTAGGAAAAGACATAAACTCTGACTCCCGTTTTGCATTGTTACGTTCCATTCTCGATAGACAACATTTTTGTCTGTTAAAAGGAAACAATAAATGACTTTTTGTGCATCGCCCAGGTCTATATCTTAGCTGAATAAATGTAATTTCATCTAAAATGTATGTGAAGTACATTTTGGGCTATATCTATCTTCACTCACTCAGCATCTTTCCATTTCCGCAATGTCCAGGTGGAAACGCCTCCCGTTGTTTGTTGCTGAGAGCCCCGAGGTTTTCAGGAAAGAAGTGGAGATGGGAGTGCAGAAAGTTAATTTTTAGACATATTACACCCCATAATGTTGTAGTTCTGGATGATCTCACTAACAAGTTTTCAGACCTGAAGTTTCCTAGAAAAGTTGTGACATCCATGCATATTTAACTGGTTTGCAAATTGTGTATCTTTCATCACTTCCCTTATTTGAGGACCAACAAATAGTCCTTCTTTTAGTTTAGCTCCAGTGATTTTTGGAACTTATTTTTCTGGAAGAGACTGCCGTCACGATCTATTTTAAATCAAGCCTAGTTTGGTATGCAGTGGACGCAATAAAGAGTTTTTCAGAACTTACAACTGGTTGGTGAAGAACTTTTCTCTTGTCGTGGATTAAATGAGAGTCTTTAACCTACAAAGTGATTACTTTTATATGCACAAGAAACAGTGCAACCTAAGTGAGATGCTGATCTGCATAGCGGCACTCCTTTCAAACTCAAGTGTATGTTCAGCACCAACATCACAAAAGCAGGTCCTGTTCCTTGCAAAACAAACACTCAAATTCCTTTTGGCGCTGGCGTTGGAGTCACCCTGCAGCAGCTCCCAGCCTGTAATTTTTGAGACCTTGTTTTACTTAAACCAGGATTCCGAAACAAACCCTCCTGTATTAGAAAGTCAGGTTCATTCTTACACAAAACCCGGATCATTCTGAACATCAGAAACACTTGTCAATGTTATTTTATCGCTGGAGCTGGTCATGCCTATGAAGAACCGGTCTGATTTCTGAATCTAAATATGGATATTTAACAGTTGTCTGGACTTGGAACTTATTCCAGCTGTATTTGTCAAGCAGAAGTAGCAGCCTGTCAAATGATCCTTAGGTTCGCGTTGGAGTGCAAAGGACATTTGACGGGATCCCAGCCAGTTACACATTTGGTGCCACAGATTTCCGGGGCCCATGTCTTGTGTTGTTAAAGAAGTAAGCTTTTGCCTCTGCACTTTTAAAGTGAGCTCACCGCAAGTTGTTTCTGTCACTTCCGAGACATGTTTCTTGTACACTACTCTACGCTTCTACCACAATTCAAGTGACACTGGAAGGGGACACAAGATTAGCTTCTTTCTTTAAAGAAAGTTTGTATTTATCTGGCAGCTATCACAATTTTGTGAGGGAAAAGTAATTATTGTTATTCGTGAATTCACAATCAACAAATGTTATAAGTCAATTGTTGACACAATGGAATAAAATATAAATATAATATACTTCTAATAAGCGTGTTGTGTACCGCGCTAATAAACAACAGACAATTGTTTTCAAAATTATAAAAACATGGTGGATGACGGAAAATTTCTGACCTCATTTATTTGGAATCAGCAGATGGAAATACACAAGAAACAGCTAAAATAGTTTATTTGACAAAACCATTGTTGATAGGTGTCATATATCCGCAAACAACCGAAACCATCACTGCACCAAAAGAAGATTATGTTGTGTTTGGTGTATTGTGCATTGTTAACTCCGCCAGCCAACGCTGTTGCGTACTCTGTGCCCATGAAAAGCTGAGAACAAATGCCGTCTTGTTTGAGAGACTCGTGTACACAGACAGACATTGTCATAGTCACCCCCTCCGAATACGGGATGCATATTTTACTTCCCACCCTAGAGGATTCTGTCAGAATGCAATTTGACAGGACATCCTCAATTAAGTACTTAATACTAAAGATATTAATATAGACTGGTCTGAAACTGACGGAATATTTTGGTCACATTGTAATTATCTTGGAGTAAACTGTTCTTTAATAGAGAACCCCCTCCCCTAAATGTATTTGTAGTTCGTACGATTGCTGTTAATAGTTTAGCAAATGTAACATACTCTGATTGATCTGATTTCGCAGCACGATGGCTCCAAGAAGTGACGAGGGAGGAAGTCTTCAGTCCTCCATGCCGGGCCTGAAGTTTCCCAGCTACCGCAACGAGAAGATCCGCTCTCCAGAGGCCTGGCTGGAAGGCAAGAAGCAGGACGACGATACCGGTGGACTTTGGAGGATACACGACGATCTCTATGATTTCAGTCAGTGGATCTATAAACACCCTGGTGGTTCTGACTGGCTAAACCTCACAAAGGTTCTGTATATCCTCACATACTTGTTTTATGACTGTGTGGTGTTATAAAGCCGTGAGCTGTTCAGTAAAGAACAACACGAGTCCCCGGCTTCTGTTTCTGTCAGGCTTCAAAGACATGCTGGAAACAATTTTTAACTGGGTCCTTCACCCTTGACCACTGCAACTGATATTACAAAATCTTTCCTGAAAACGCGTTTATCCAATTTGGGGAAAAGAAAAGGGGCTAAATCTGAACTTTAGAGAGGGTGAGAAACACGCTTCACGTTCATTGTTGTGAGATATTCAGCAACAATATTTGCTACCTGCTGCCGTGCATTATCGAGGTGCAGCATCCAGCCTATTGCAAGTGTGTGATATGACCTTGCAGAGTTTTTAGTACACCTCTGTAGTATTGCCCGGTTATAGTTATGTGTGCACCTTTGCTTTTGGGTGTGTGTGTGTTTGATAATGATGGACATTTTCACACAGAGCTTAGCTGTTTGCTCCTAGAATCGAAATAATGTAGCCAAGTTTCACAATTTTTGAAAAAAACTCCACATTTTCCTGTAGCATGGTTATCAACCACATGCAAACCTCATTATGTTCCGGAATCAGTAGTTTCGAAACCGCCTCTACAAACACATCTCATGTGCAATTTTCCTTGGGGGTGACACACAGTGTAATTGTCGGCCCTGGTGGTGTAGTGGTAACCATACTTGCCTAAACCCAATCAGGCGTAAAAGATTTACGGCATGTAAAAGAACCTCAAGCCTGAAAATGTGTCGGCCGTTTCACGCCCTGAATAGAATGGATCGCTGATGACCTGAGATGTTAAGGAGCGTCCAAATCAATAACACGGTGTAGTTTTCAGAATTGCTCCCTGCTTCACGCACTTTGGCTAGTAAAATGCCCATGTTGAATCAATTAACATGATCTGCAAACAGGTCCGATGAACCGCTAATTATCTTATTTTTTTCTTCTGAAAACAGCATTTGTCTCAGGTGTTTACATTCCTCATCTCCTCCCCAAAATGGGCAGCTTCTTCTTCCACAACTATCCGCTATTCTTTTAGTTTTCCAACCTCTAGGGGGTTTATTATAATTACTTGACTTATTTAAAATTGGCTGATAATGAGAGCGTCCTCTCCTTCACCTCCGCTGCAGTAGCCATGACTGGGCTTTGCCATCTTTTGGATCATAGGGAGAAGGATTGAGAAATTGCTGGAGATTGATGAACAATGGCAACTATTGTTAAAACACATGCACGTTTATGAATCGACGTTACTTTGTGAGTGTTTATTATCTAGTCAGACTTATTGCAATTAATATAATGATGTTAGTAAAATCTGTTTTAACACAACGAATTTGATAACAAGACTTTCTTTGTCACAGCTGTCGCGGGGGAATGTCTCTAATTCCCTCTTTTGCTTAACATCTTCTGATCGACCACTCCCGAACCTAACGAACTTTCTTCCCGGCGAACTGTTCAGCTTGTCTTGTCATCCACCCCTCACGAACTTGAGTACCTTTTTCCTTCACCAAAACGAACTCCTCAGGACCTCGAATCCGCTGTAATGTACGACTATTGCAGTTCACCAATCATGACGATGTCTTAGTTCAAGAATCCGTTTAATTGCATCTTCCCCATCGCTTCGTTCTATTGGCTATGTCACCTACTTCTGATTTTTCTATACATTGACCGCATAAGAAATTCTGCGATATTTATGGGTTTGTTTATATCCAGAATGCAGTTGCTTGCTATCTCTGGCCTAATAAAATCTTATGGCCCTTCGGCGGCTCTAAGATGGTAACGTGCAACTGTTCAAAACTTACAATAGGGACCCTTTTCCCCCACCCTCCTTTAAAAGCTCTCAAGCAGCTCTCAGGTACATCAAGGTTTATTTTAGAAAAAATAAAAAATATATTGTGTGTTGTATTCCTTTCGTCCATCAACCCTAATAACTTTGGGGTGTTTCTTAACAAAATATTTGGAGTATTCTCGCAAAATGCAATGACATGCAAAATAAAATCTAAAATATACATACATACATTAAACATATATCACACAAACTTGATAATAATATTATTTATAAAGGATTGTACGGTTTGAAACTAGCAGGGTTCGTCTCACCTCCCAGTTTAAACCAGGCCATTCCTGATCTTGCCTTTCTCCCTTAAACGAGCCTCTTTTGTCCAGGTTAATTTAATTTCAGTCAACAGGCTCGTGGAGATTTTCGTGTTACAATCTGCCTCGATTATCTGCCTGTTGATAACTTTTACCTTTGTTTTAACCTTCTATCCAAACATTTTTATTATTTTCATTATCTCGTTGCCACATTGAACCCAGGCCAATTTCTCTGAGTCCTCTTGCATCCCAAAACGATAGTGTTATATTTTGTATCTGGTGTCTATAAAGCGATGTGTTTCCCTGCATTAGTCTAACAGCGTCCTTGTTTTACTATTAACGAATGTTTAATTGGAGCAAGGGAATCATTTACAAGAAGAAGGGAACGATTAATTATAAGGGTCATTTTGTTACCAATTATGGGGGGAGGGTTTCGGTGAAGTACACGGTACGGTTATTGCAGACACTAATAAGAGTGTATCAATCAAACTGCATTGTCCTTATCTTGATTGTCAGACACTGTGGTACAACTTTCGAGTAAGGGAAAAAGATAAGCACACGTGGAATTGTGCAAGGAAAGAAGACTTTGGATTCACTGCGACGAGTCAATATAAACAAACGTAAGGACTTGTACTATGAACGCAAGGTGCAGTAGGAACCCTCGGTTATGTAACACAATGCCACACATGTTTGCATGTGTACTACTAAAAACCACCTGTGGGGATGTTGTAACTGTGATCAGTGGTTTCTGAAAGGAATGTTGGGCTTGGGGAACTACAGAATAAAGAGGGGCTTACAGTGAAACCAGAGCAGTGAAGTACTGGCTGCGAATTATTCACGGAAACAAAACTGTAATCAGGAACATTTGAGGATGGGAGGGAATGAGACATGGGCATCCAAATTAAGACGGGCTAGAAACGATTTAGATAGCGGGTCACGGGAAGAGAAAGCGCACGGAAGAGGGTTATTTATTTTTTTAATAGTGTTTAACGTCGTTTTTACTACTGAGGCATCACACGGATGATACACGAGATGAAATAATATATTAGGAAAGGATTATTTAAAATAAGGAAACGTTCCAGGCCTAAGTTTACGGTACCTGCCCGGCATTTGCCATTTATGAGGACTGGGGAAAACCTGGAAAAAACCTCCATCAGGAGGACGATCCTGGCGGGATTCGAACCGCAGACCTCCCGCTCACGAGTACGTGCCTTAACGACCTCGGCTCCCCGTGGCGGTGAGGAGGATTAGAAACCGCTGGAAGTCTAATCGGAGTTAAAATCTGAATGGGTGATGGAGCAGGGCATCATAACAGGGGCCGATCTCACTAGACAGGTGACAAGGAGCATAAGATGACCGAGGAATGTGAGTAGAGAATTTATCCCCTCTGTGAGGAGGGGGAATCATCTGGCTGAATGTAAAGGTACGGAAGAATGGAGGAAAAAGTATCTACCTCATTCCTTTACAGGATCGAACAGAGCGAGATGGTCATGCTTGAGGTAAGGAAGGAGAGGAGAGATGAGGTAAATTTATGAGACAACTCAGGTCTGAAAAGTTGATAACCGGGGAGGGGATTAGGAAAAACAAATTTATTGTTTCCAGCTGTGTGTCCTTCATAATGGGTTTTATATTTATATTAAATTTCCTTGTATTTCTTTTGATTCACTGTGAAATATCTCATCTAAATGAATATTAATAAAAACACCCGTGCGACTGTTGCAGTTTTATTGTATTGTACTCTGCCACTTACTACTACTACGTCGGTCCTGGTGGTGTAGTGGTAACCATGCTTGCCTCCTAAACCCAAGATCGCGGGTTCGAACCCGGTCAGGACCGATGGATTTTTTCGGGTGAAAAAATCCTAAGTATGGCTTCCTTCAGAAGGGAAGTAAAGCCGTGGGTCCCGTGTCGTACATTTACGGCAGGTAAAAGAACCTCAAGACTGAAAGAGAGGCCTCTGAGCAAAATTTGTCGGCCGTTTCACGCCCTGAGTTGAATGGGACGCTGATGACCTGAGCTGTTAAAGAGCGTCCATAAATAAATCATTAAAAAAAACTACTACTACTAACATATCTTCATATCTGCTCACCTGTGTCATGAACTCATATTATGACATTCCTTTGGAGAGCCCGAGAACATTTTTCTAAAATCCTACTTGAGCTCTCCTCTTCCCCACATTTCACAGAATAGACAAGCTCTCTGGTATCTCACTTATGACGTGTACATGTGCAGGGTACAGATATCACGGAAGCATTTGAAACGCACCACGTCGCGAGGACGGCGGAGATCCTGCTGAAACAGTTTCACGTGCGTGCGACGACAACACCTCGCAACTCGCCTTACACTTTCCATGAGGACGGCTTTTACCGCACCCTGAAGCGCAGGGCTCGAGATATTCTCAAGGATATGAAGCCAGGACCGTCCAGCCAGAGCAAGTTGTGTGCAGATCTACTGTTGGCCAGTTCACTCATCTTGGGCACCGTAGCAGTAGCCAAGAGCAGCTTGCTCATCGGCGTAGCGGCCGGCTTGTTGCTTAACTTCACCTGCGTCTCTGGACACAACTTCTTCCACATGAAAGACAACTTTAGGATGTATTACTTCGATCTGTCCTTCATGCCTTCCAGGTGAGTTCTGTCTGACAAGCTTACGAGGGTAGTAGGTCAGTAAGTTTCCGGACTCTTTCAATATTAGTTACCCTTCTCATGTCTTTGAATTAATATTTCAACCCCCCCCCCTAAAATAGTCATGCAAAATGGGCATAAACAGCATCCATCACTTTTTCGTCATTTAAATTTCCTTCCTCCAAGGTCCTTCCTGAGTTCTGAGAAGAGGAAATAGTCACTCGGAGCTAGATCTGGGCTGTAGATCTCCTAGAAGTCACATTTCTTCACAGCTTCCTTTCCTCTCCTCCACACCGGATCTATTTGAGCCTGCAGGTTAAGCGACAAGTTTTCTGCGTATTGAGTCTCAGTATTTTGCCTGTCCTTATCCGACAAACGTCTGTTAGCTATTGCGTGTGATGTTCTGTCCCCTTAACCAAATGTCCAGACTTTCCTATTTTTGATGTACACCCTTCCCTTATTCGATCCCTCACAAATTGCTCGATTCCCCCGTATTATTCTTAACAAGTACTTAATTGTTCATATTAGCCAATTCCTAAGCAATGTTGTAAGTATGAAAGTATTTTTGAAAAAATTCTTTAAATTTCCATCGATCCTACCTACTAGGAACGGAAAATGACAACAATATACGTGTTAGCGGTCGCAATTTTTTCTTTTTCTCAACGAAACTTTGCATATAACGATCAATTAGTAAAGTATTTGTCGAGTTCGTTAACCAGCAAAATTGGACCATTGTGGGTGAGGGTTAACCTAAAGCGAAAATTAAAAAGGGACAAACAAAATGAAAATCACTCTAGCAACCACAATATTTGTTTTTTATTTTCAGCAAAACTAGGTATATTTCATTAAAATAAATTAATATAAATAATTTCTGAAAATCAGGGCGCTCGGGCCATTAGGAGAGCGGGTATACCTGAAAACTGCGTGGAGATTAAAGCGAAATTTAGCAGCCGAAATTTTATTTTTTTTAAAAGGAAACTTGTTATTAAAATAAAACAACAAAAACAGAAAATAAGTGAAACCAGATATTAGTAATAGAGGTTTATCTGTAACCCAACTTTTAAAAACCACTCTAACCGCAGCAACATTTGTTTGTTCGCAACGAAACTCGGTACATATCATTTAATAAAATAATAAAAGTAGTTCCTGAAAATCAGAGAAATCGGGGGATTAGAAAAAGGCTTTACATGAAACCCACAGTTTAAAAATCGCTCTAGCGACACCAATATTTGTTTCTTCACAACAAAATTCTATACATACCTTTAAACAAAATTAGGGAAATTGTACCATTAGGAGTAAAGATATTCTTGAAAACCGAATTTTTAAAAGTGCTCTTACGTTTAATTTTCTGTACATCGTATTAAAGTGAAAGGATAAGTTAACTCAACATATAAACTGTATCTATAACGTTCCGTATGTTTTATATTTAACAGATGCGTGAAGATAGCAACTGTGAAATATTAATCTAATATGTGTTTAAGAATTATATTTGTATGTAAGAGCGCTCTGTAATAACCTTCAGAAAACGTTTACGTTACATGTTAATAACATTTAAATTAAATTTCAAAGCCACTGAAAATCGATGTAACTTTCGATTGTTTTTATTTGCTATGTACATTGCAATTGTTTTTAAATAGTAACATGTTTTTGTTTTATTGAAACATATGAACATCATCTTAAATACACAATGTAACTCGAAACTTTCTGTTATTTCTCTCTGTTTTAGTGAATGTAAAGATGATATCATTATTTCATTAATGAATTAATTAAGGCAATAATTTGGATTTTGTATTCTTTTTTAAAGTTACTCTACAAGGTGAGCAGTTCGCTTAGTTTATGCAGTCCCTGCGTGACGAACTTTTCTCGTTTGCAAGTGCCTCAGTTTATACTTACAGGACATTCAAAGGCAAAAACAATGAATGTTTGTATTTTCGCAGGGACTGGAGAGTGTCGCATGCCCTGAGTCATCATCTTTACACCAACTCGCTGCTGGATATGGAAATTGCCATGTTCGAACCCTTTCTGCAGTGGCTACCCAACAAGTCGAAACCTCTGTGGGCCAGATACGGTTCGTGGCTGTATAGTCCTGTTGTCTATATGCTCACCTTCTATATACATCCTATTTTAAGGTAAGTGCCTGTTCTTCAACGGATCTTCGTTTTGTTTTTCCCCGCACGTGAGCAGTTCGGCAGCCGGGAGCATACACCACAGCTGCACGTAACACTCCAGTAACCTCGTCCGAATGTTATTTTGTACCGAATGTGCTGATACAGCCGACCCCTACTTCTTGTACCAACTTTGCAAGAAAAGTTCACGTTGATTGTCCTAACAGAGGAGCAACATCGTCTAGATTTTTACGACACTTGTCCAATGCTGGTTCTGTTGTTTTAATTTAAGCATCAGTTTTAGTACTGGACTCTCAGGTAAATCCTTGAACCATGCAGGTGTGAACTTGTTCGCGTGCGGGGAAAAACATAATGAAGACCCAAATACTGGTCATTTGAAATGAATGACGTCACTATTACGCTCAAATAGGGAAAGAGAGGAAACACATCGCCAAGTAGTAGTTTTTAGTAAATTTGTTCACCAAAAGCGATCGTTTTAGTTTTTTAGTAGGTACTAAGTTTGTATAGCATCGTCTCTCGATGGGATATCCTTCAAGGCAAGGCGTAAACATTAGCTCATCCATTCGCATTGAAGTGATCATTTAGCACAGAAAAAACAAAATCCTCATATAGTTTGCTAAAGGTCGATTTTGTTTTCCACCGATATGATTCCCAATTTGTTCACCGTGAAAACTGAATTCTTCAGTATTTTCCTTTCATCTTGTATAAAATGCGAAATTTTGTGTTTTACACCAGATATGATATTTTTTGATTGATTTATTTATGGACGCTCTTTAACAGCTCAGGTCATCAGCGTCCCATTCAACTCGGGGCGTGAAACGGCCGACAAATTTTGGTCAGAGGCCTCTCTTTCAGGCTTGAGGTTCTTTTTCGTGTCGTAAATGTACGACACAGGACCCACGGCTTTACTTCCCTTCCGAAGGAAGCCATACTTAGGATTTTTACGCCCGAAAAAATCCATCGGTCCTGGCCGGGTTCGAACCCGCGATCTTGGGTATAGGAGGCAAGTATGGTAACCACTACACCACCATGACCGACTAATATGATGTTGGAAGAGACTCTTGGAGCAGTGCCTTATTTGTCTTATTGAAGATAATAAACAAGTAAAAACCCAAATTTAGTACTTTCCATAAAATATCTACATACGCGAGGGGCGTTCTAAAACTTCTCGGCCTGAAAAACATTTACGATAAGTGTTTTGTTTTTTCAACGTCACCTTGTAAATCAATATATTCACTCCAATGATTTTACAAAAGTTTAATATCCGCAGTAAAATAAGGTTCATATAACTGTGAAAATAAGCATCTGTCTCAGCTTCAACCTGATGTGGATCTTCGTTCTTCCGCCCAACCATTTCTCCAGTTTTGAGAATTAAAAGTAACCGCTGAGAGCCAAATCCGGAGCGTATGGTGGATGTGGAAGCACTTGGAAGCGAAAGTCGTACAATTTTGCAGCAATAATCCCAAACGTGTCAGAAGGCGTGTTGAAAGAGAACTTTCTTTTCCGCAAGGTATGAACGTTTAGCCTGAATAGCTTCCTTCAGTAGGTCCAGTAGTGAAGCGTAACACTCCCCGATGATGGTTCTGTCCTTCTTTAGGAAGTCTACAAGCACCACACCATGGGAATCCCAGAAAACCGTAGTCGTGACTTTTTCTGCAGATGGAACCGTTTTTTCTTTCTTTGGTGCACTTTCACCTGTTGCCACTCACTGTTTGGACTGCTCCTTCGTCTCTGGCGTGTATCCATGTTCCAACTATTGTTATGAAACGTCGGAGAAACTCACTGAAATTGCGTTTAAACACTAAAGTCTCTTGCAAAGTGTTTATTCGACGCGACACGCATCGAGCGAAAAGCTTTCTCGTACCCAAAACTTCGCGTGAAATGTAGAGGACATGGTCTAAGGGAAGAAAAATCTTTGAATCTCCATTGTATTTCTGCTGTGGTTAAATGCTTCAACACGATCGTCACAAACAATTGCCTACACTTGTGCGCGTGAAACTTTACAGCGCGTCATCCAAAGTCCTAGCTAAGTAATTTGGCCATCTTGACCTGAGTCAGGTCGAGAACACCCCTAGTGTAAAGTTTGATACTGTTGTACCCTTTTTGTGACATTTCCTTCATGCCTGAAACCTTTCCCTCTCCCTGTCCTGTTCACTTGGCTACGTCAGTATGATTAAATTGTTTTCGGTTCAATGACCTTGGGTATTTTCGTGCTTCCTTTCCATGAATTTTTGGCCCTATCCTTTCATTCTGTTACAGGGCCTAAAATTCCAGAGCGTGGTGATATAATGCGGTGTAACAGTAGCTTGTAATGATTTCTGTCCCGGCGTCTGATATGTAAGCGGTCCTTCTTAGGACTCCGCGTTTTGGTGTTCTTTCTAGAAACATTGTTAGGCACCCGGTGTCTCACTGCCCTTGTGCCCCTGAGCAAGGCTGAATTGTCAAAATATCCTTCTCCCTCCCTAACAAACCAAACAAAAATGACGTTTGCATTCGCCCTCTCAAAAGGAAAAATAATGTTTCACTCTCGGAACAGTTGTAGCTTCCTTCACGTTTCGCAAGAGATGGGTCACTTTCACTTTGCGACTGTTTGCAGGTTTGTACAGTTCTTCACAGGAAGGGCGCCGCTAAATCTCAGGAAGGAAGATGTCATCCCCTTTCTGCCGCTGGTGTTCATGTACACATACAGCGGGGCGACATTTACGGACACTTTCTTCATGTGGGTGTGGGTCGAACTTATGGCTAGCTTCTTCCTCATAGCCAACGGTTTGAACGCGGGACATCACCACCCTGAGGTGTTCCATGATGGCGACACGCCCAGGTGAGTACTCATGAGCTCCTCTTAATCAGAGGATTTGGTTTATTTCATCAGATCGTGCCTAATCCTAATCAAGTTGATAGTTTTGAAGAGTGCACAGTGCATAACTTTGATAATGAATCAAGAACCAGAAATATCGTGATATACAGACAGTTTTCATTCTACAGAATGACTCTAAAACCACTCCGAGATTTGGGGTGTTAATAGAACAATAACGTGACAGATACAGCAGATATCAGTGGATAGAGTATCTCTCCAAGTTGCACATGTCCTCCGTTGGTGACGCGGCAGACATCAAGCTCTTGCCACAAACGTCCCAACATCTGACGGTCGGTACTAGTGATCCTCTCCCACAGTTGTGCTAAATCATGTGGCACGAACACACGACCTTTGACATAGCTCCACAAGATAAAGTCACATAGGGTTGGGTAAGTTGATCGTGGAAGCCACAGAAGAACAGGAGAGTCATTTCGAGCAGCACGTCTGATTTCAGCATCGAGGTACTCACTGAAGTCATGATGAAAATGAAGTGGAGCCCCATCTTGCTGATAAATAAAGTCCTGGCTACCTGCATTAGCCGCCCGTGAAGTCCGTAACGGTTTTCTTTGCAAATAGAAATGGGCCGTACACTTTTGACAGCACAAAACACATTGACTCTAGGGGAATCACGGACGTGTTCTACCACAACACCAGGTATTTCCGCGCCCCAAATGCATACATTGGTACGGTTCACTTTGCCGGACCATGAAACGTGGCCTCGTCACTAAAAACCAGTTTCTCAACAAAACCGTCTTCTTCTAGCCGCTCTTGAAAATGAACACAGAATTGACGACGAGATTGTGATCCTCGGGACTCAGCGCCTGCACCGCTGTATTCGGCATGGTGTCACTTTAAGTCGTTGGTGTAATCGTCACTTTTAGCGAATAAAGAAAGCTTTATGTGCACCAGTGAACGTGTTTTGCTATGATTGCCCTCCAGCGGCTAAATCTACAACTACGCCATGGCACCTATTATGAATGTATACTTGGAGATATGCTGTATTTACTGATATAAGGGTTTCCAATCTGTTCTCTCTACCCCCAAAACCAGGGAAGAACTTTAGATTTATCCTGCTGTATTTGTATAAAATCCACGACTTCTGGAGACCCGGGATCCTCTCAGTTGTTGCCTCGTTTTTGAGGAAACTGGTGTTGCGGCTTCTGATGCACTGACACATTTCAGAACGTGGTATAAAGTAAATTTAAGATGTTCCAGTTTTCTGACGAGTTCTGTTTGCCTCCAGAGTGGACCGCGACTGGGGCATGGGACAGATCGACGCTGTTGCGGACCGTATGGAGATCTGTCAGTCGGTGTTTTTGGTGCTGGTGACGTTTGGAGATCACTGCCTTCATCACATGTTCCCTACAGTTGACCACTGGCATCTGAACCGGCTCTATCCGGTTTTCTACCAGACTTGTAAGGAATTTGGCATCGACTACAAGATGGGCACGGTGCTAGATATGATAAAGGGGCAATTCCTTCAGCTGGCTAAGACGGAACCAAACAGGAAACCTCCCAGCGCCAACCCCAAGCACTGATCACCCTAGAGCATCTCAGGACCTTCCATTGTTCCCTGACAATGCAGTTCTTTGTCCCGCCGAGCATTAGTGTGACCTTGACCTTGCGCGCAAGTGCAAATAGTCGTTGCTGTCAAAAAGCCAGGGTTTATTAAAATATCCTGGCAAGGTTCTCAACAGCTAATTGATTCACAGATACGCGCGACTGCACACAACTTATTCCGTTTTAATAAAGTGAATGCGCACGGCGTAACGTTTTACATCCGCCTCTTTACAATGGTAACCGGCGAGGTCTGCAGTCAGCCTCGTCAATGTCAATTGCTGCCCCAATTCCATCTCATCAGTCCACCGGATAGCTCAAAAATAAAATGTTTCGCAATTATGACACTATAAGTGCTTGTACAGGTACCCAGTTCTTTACGACGGCATTTAGTACCATTTTTAATGTTGTTTAACGCCCGTTTTCACTACTGAGGCATACAGGAGGTGAACACTCACGTTAAATGAGATATTAGGAAAGGATTTTTTTTAAGGAAGGAATCATTCCAGGCCTAAGTTTAGGATACCTCCCCGGCATTTGTCATTTATGAGGACTGAGGGAAACCTGGAAAAAAACCCAGTCAGGGAGGACGGTCCTGGCGGGATTCGAACTCCAGACCTCTCGCTTACAAGTCCGCGCCTTAACTCGTGGCGGTATTTAGTACCATAGTAACGATATATATAGCACGTTGCCGCCATCTTGAGAATAAATGTCCTCGAAGCTGGTTACCGTGGTAATAGAATATGTTGCCATGGTTACACAGCGCTTTTCAGATCTTTACAACGTCGCCATGTGACCAGATGACCTCGCAGCTGGTTACAATGGTTTCTTCAGACCTAGCATTTTGTACCTTCTTACCATGGTAAAGATATATACGATAAGTTAACTGTTTTCATGCCTACCCAACGCCTTTAAAAGCATTACCATGCTATCATGTGACCAAAATGTTCTTACATCTAGTTACCATGGTAACAATGTTTCTTACTACGGTTATACGATGCTTTTCAAATATTTATACGGCCCCCTCGCACCTGGTTACCACGGTAACGGTATACGTAACAAGTTGTCGCCATCTTGAGTACTGGCCGTCTCCGAGATTCTGCCTGCAAATGCTCGGCTCCCGGGTTCGAATCCCGTATTCTTTTTCTTACGTTGAAAAGGTAACTTGAATCACTGTGGACTCATGCAATTATTTCATTGTCTTTAGTTCATCGCAGTCATGAGGCACGTTGAACTGTAACAACGTTGAGACCGGCTTACCACGGTAACTACAATAAACACATCTTTGAGTACACATCACGTAAACTTTTGTTGTAGTGTTTACCGTGGTAATCTTTACGACGCCAGATTGCAGCCGGTGTTGGAGGCTCATGCGAGGCTCGAGGTGACGACCTGTCGGCCAGAGGCGGTGGCCCGGATGGTGGTGCTGGCCGAGCTGAGTTCTATTTCCAGGAAGACAGTAAAATGCCGCCGCACCTTGGGCGCGTTCGTGCCGCCACTCAGCTCGGGTTCTCGGAAATGTGGCGCACGGTAGAAATGATGGCGTGTTTAAGAATTTGGTGAAAAACTTACGAACTGCATGGTCTTCCTACCCATAACGACCTTGTCCTGAGAGCCTGAAACGTTTTGTATAAAGAAATAAATGTTTGTTTTATTAACCTTCCTTTTCTCTGTTTGCGTTTCCACACGACACCTGTGGGCTGCGTTTGATTGCATTATTGCCTTCCTATATAAACTGCTTGAGATAGAAGAACAAAGCATTTTGGAGGGGAAGAGGGTTTTGTGACAGAGGAAAACCACGAGAAACTGCTGAACTCGAACACCGAACACAGGGCTTTCCAATGCACGTCATCTTAGCAAGCACTCATAAACAGCAGAACATAAGCTGTAGGCATAGGATGAAAAAAATTACTTAAAATGCCCTATAATGGGCAGAATTGCCCCTTCCCCTACTGAACGATAAAGTACTAAGTTATTCTATCCCGTTTTATGAAAGCGGAATGCCTGAGTAAGAACATGCTATGGTTGTCACGGACAGATGTCATTCACGTTAAAATTATCTTGTAGAATGGTGACGTGATAGCTTGCGTTACCGTGAAGACGGCGGGCTCAAAAACTTCCTGAATGCTTTACTAAATATAATCAGCTATCAACTGTTCTGTTATTAGTATGCAATTTTCTGAATAGAATAGAGCCTTTATTAATTTGGGGGGAGGGAAGTGCTTTACTGTAACTCGAAAAGAAGATAAAATTCAAAACAATCAAAATTTGAATTATAAAGTTAGGATATTAAAAAAAGCTAATATATGCAGTGAGATTATTTGAGTTACGGGCCGCTGGAGCGCGACTGCTTATTGGAGAAGTTCAGCCGTTGCAACCGTAAAAAGTCCTTCTGGCAGGAACTGCGTAAACTGACAGCAAGTAGAATAAATTTAGAAAAGAATACAAAATCCAAATTATATGCTTATTAATTAATGAATTAAAGTTATGACAGTACTGTGTGGTATTCGCATTACAACACCTAAAGCCAGCTAATAAAAGAAAATTCAACTGTAATACATCACTTAACTGTGTTTGTCTGTCCCCCCCCCCCTCAGAATCACTTGTAAAAATGTCAATAGTGAAACTGTTCTATTTTTCAAAAGTAAGAGAAATAGAATTAAAACCGATGAACGAAAGAAATAAACGACCATCTCTTACTCGAAAACTAATGTCATATCCGTGATATCAAAGTGAGATAGTTCAGAAACCTCCCTTCATTATCGTATGTTATGCTTTCGAGGGGCGTCTTCATTAACCAGTGGTGTATTGGTGCTTTACAAACATAGCCGTAGCTTCGAAATTTGTACAGATAGGCCGTACGTCTTCTATCCCAAATTGCTTGCACACGACATCGCTACACTCTCTGACGTTATTTCATTAACTTCTTGTGTATATATATATATATATATATATATATATATATATATATATATATATATATA
This sequence comes from Metallyticus violacea, assembly GCA_030762175.1. Classification (NCBI taxonomy): domain Eukaryota; kingdom Metazoa; phylum Arthropoda; class Insecta; order Mantodea; family Metallyticidae; genus Metallyticus; species Metallyticus violacea. The sequence goes on from CM060832.1 coordinate 4,514,778, forward strand.
TATATATATATCAAAAACCTAGCTCAAAAGTTCCAAGACCAAAATTATCCTTCCTCTCTTTTAAAATCCCGCATCATTCCAGCGCACAAATCTAAAACTTCTAATAACAACTTCATGTACCTTGTTACTACTTACGTGTCTGGAATTGAAAGCATCAGATCTATTTTGAAAGAATGTCACGATACTTTATTAATGCATTCTTCTTTAAGTGGTTTTTCTAAATTTGTACTCCACCTTACTTTTAGAACCCCCCCTAACCTTGAAAGTTTTTTACCGTAACCTAATTCCTTCCATTTACCTTGTCCCGTCGTAAGCTTATTCCCTTGCCAACGCCCTAAATGTAAAACTGTGCGCTAATTATGTCGTGCCATTCATTCCACAGCCCTAATTTATCCAGAGAATTTAACATTTCTTCATTTGCTGCCTGTTCTTCTAAGAACGTTGTATATATGTTATCTTGTAAGCTTTGCAAAGCATTTTATATTGGGTTAACTTCTACTGTTGTTTTGCTACGTATAGACGTTCTGTTAAACCAAGTCTCCCTTGCCGGTTGCCCAACATGTCTTATCTCACTGTAAGGATTTTGATGATGCTTTTAATCTAACACTTATTGATGCGTTACCTACACATAGCTCTGAAAGTTTACTCAGAGATATATTTTGTTTTATTTAAGGACGCTCTTTAACATCTCAGGTCATCAGCGTCCCATTCAAATCAGGGCGTGAAACGACAGACAAATTTTGGTCAGAGGTCTCTTCTTTCAGGCTTGACATTCTTTTACGTAAATGTACGACACGGGACCCACGACTTTCCTTCCTTTCGAAGGAACCATGCTTAGGATTTTTACGCCCGAAAAAAAAATCATCGGCTGGGATCGAACCCGCGATCTTGGGTCTATGAGGCAAATATATTTACCACTTGACCACAGGACCAACGGAGATGACAGTTATGTGTTTGCATAACGCGCTTATACCACTGGGTTTAAATCTTACGTGTTAATATATTTATATATTCTCTCTCACTCTTGTTGCTTGTTTCTATGCATTATGTAACCTTCGATACCAATATTTATTTTTACTACCGTCACTTGTTTTCTTGCCTTAGAGGAATTCCAGAAGTCGAAGATAATCTGTGTGTATCTAAGTGTTTTATTCATTTTCTACTTGTTTAACTATTGTTATGTGTGTGTGTCTGCTATGGAACGCATTTTTTTTCCTTATCGAAACTCGGCTCCATCAATTAACAAATTGGATTCGTCGAGTTCTTTAACCAGCAAACTTAGAAATGGGAGTTCAACCTAAAGCGAAACTTTAAAAAAAATTAAACATCGCTCTAGCGGCCGCAAATTTTGCTTTTTCTTAAGGAAACTCGGTAGATTTCTTTAAAATAAATTGAAAAACCGCAATTGGGTCATTAGGAATGGGAGTATACCTGAAAAACGAGTGAAAGTTAAATCAAAATTTAAAGTTCACTCTAGCAGCCGTAATTTTAAATGTTTGTAAAGAAAACTCGGTATATATCATTGAAGTAAAATAAGAAAAATATTTGCTGAAAATCAGTGAAATGGGACTATTAAAGGTTGACCTGAAATCCAAAGTTTTAAAATTTTATGAGAATATTAATATAATATTTTTTCCTAATATCTGAGATACGAAACATTTGCCTGAAATGTTTTCTAATTTGTTAAATTACGTCATCTATGTGTAATAGGAAAATGAAAAATGTATACGTAAATGTGATTTCTTTGGAAACGGGAAACATATTTTTGAATGCAATATAGATCGTTTTACTGAAGGAAATTCATTAATGTTACAGCCCTTTAACAAGATTCGAAGCCGTGACCACGCGTGTAGAAAGTGGTTGAAGAAGCGCTCTGTTCGGGTAGGTCGCCTCTGCCGGTGTGGGAGTGTAGCGAGAGACATTGTGGGCACCTTATTTAGCTCGGAATGTTTGTTACAGCTCGCGGCCAATAAAAAAACACACTGCCGTCCAGAAGCGCCCTCTCTGTTCATTATTGTTGTACGGGTGCACTCGCTGGGTTAGCATGGCTTAATCTATCGCAATAAACAGTCAAATGAACTGAAAATAAAATACATTTGTGCTGTCGACGAGCGCGTCAGAGGTTGTCGGCAAAATAAATATAATATTTATGAGTCAGACTCTCAGGGTAAAATGAACTTTAAGTAAAAACAAACAACTTAATAGATATTTATATTAATTGTAATTTTCCACGCAAGCTGTATGATAAACTAAGGTTGAAAACCAAAGATCACCACTGGGACTCGAACCATGTATCTTCGGGCCTACTTGGAGGTTTTTCAACAAAAAAAATCATTTTTATGACACATACCTTACTCATTCTCAAAGCAGTCCCCGTTAGGTCCAATGCACCTGTCCCAGCGTTTTTGCCCGTCTTAAAACACACGTTGATAGGTTCTTTAGAAACGCCTCCGCAGCCTTCACACAACTTCTGACGATGGAAAATGTTTCTTCAATTTGTGGAATAGGAAAAGGTCACGCAGGGCTAAATCGGGACTATAGGGAGAGTGAGTGACATACTTCACATTGATTTTTGTGAGATACTCAGCAACAACATTTGCAACATGCGGCCGAGCATTATCGTAGTACAGTATTCAACTTATTTCATGAAAATGCAGCCTTTTACAAGTATGTTATATCGTCTTGTAGAGTTTTCAGGAAATTTCTGAGTTATAGTTGTACATGTTGGTAAACATTCCTTGGATATCAAAAAAATGAGAGACCAGAACTAATAGAGCAGACTTTTGCTTTTTTTGAGCTTGGTGATGATCATAGGTGGTCGCCACTGATGATACATGGAATGAAATGATAAAATGGGAAAGTTTTTTTTTTAAAGGAAGTAAACTTTCCAGGTCTAAGTTTAGAGTACCTCCTTGGCATTTGCCATTTATGAGGACTGAGTGAAAACCTGTAAAAAAAAAACTCAGTCAGGGAGGACGATCCTGGCGGGATTCGAACCCTAGACCTCACGAGTCCGCGCCTTAACAACCTCGGCCACCATTGGCAGTCAGGATCGAAATGATGTAGGCAAGTGTTTTGAGTATGTTTAATGAAAATGACAGGAGTTTTTACGTCGATTCCTGGCAGTGGACGAAACACTGGTACACCGGAGCGAAGCAGCAGTCAAAGCTGTGGACATCGACCGTTTCATTGTTGTCCACCGACTTTGGGGATTACCAAGATAGAATACTTGGAAAACGGTAAAGCTGTTATTAATTGCAGGGAAACTGTTGAAACGGTATACAAAAATTCTCTTTCACCAGAACAGCGCACCTTTTCAAAATATCGACAGTCAGACTGAAAAATGCACAAATTGGGCGCCTCGTTGCCTCTTTTTTAGTTACTAGATACAAACCTGGTGAACATTAAATGCTCCCTTTGTTTGAACAGTTGCATTTCTAAGCAATTCTGAGCACACAGATTAATTGCATTAAATATCATTGGAACAATTGTCAATACGAGAATTACCTTTTAAGTTTTCACAAACGAAAATGACTACTAGTTGGTGCTCTTGAAATATGTCATTACTATTTTCGCTACAATTGACTTTTGTTATTGTGAAAACAATTGCTGCTTAGAAATTGACCAAGAAGGTTGTTTACAGTGATCGTTTAAACATAGCAAGTTTGTGAAAAAATGAAAATTTCACGTGAAGGTATTAGTTGGATGATTTTTTATGATTTTCGTTAAGACCTAACTCAACAGCAATGCTAGAATCGCTTCGTTCAACTTTTGGTAATATAGAACCATCAGAAAGGACTGTTTACAATTGGTTTGCAGCATTTCGTCATGGTCGTGCGTCCGTCAGTGATGAATTTCGTGAAAGTCGACCAAAATCGGTTGTCATTCCAAAAAACATCACGACATGATTGAAGAAGATCGACATGTGACTTACAGTGAGATAGAGGTAAATATCGAAGACTGCACTACATTCTATTTTGCATGAACATTTAGCTAGGGAAAAGACCTGCTCCCGGTGTTTTCCGCATAATTTCACCGAAGCTATATATATATAAAACCGCTCGTAATAATTGACGTAATGAAATGCTCAAAAATTTTACCGAGAAACTGCAAAATCTGTATACAACATCCTAACAGATGACGAAACTGGATGTATTCGTACGAACCGGACACTAGTAACAATTCACTGTTTGGGTGTTCCAAGATGAACCAAATCCCACAAAAGTAGTTCGTTCACGAAGCACTTCCAAGAAAATGCGTTTGTTTCTTCGGTTGTGCTGGACGTGTCGCAAACATTGCTATAGAGGACCGAAGAACAGTTGATTCTGAAGGGTATGTAACAATTTAGTCGTCGACGATATCAGAAAAGCAACCGAAAACATCGCATCATTCTTCATCGTGACAACAATTGATTATTTGAAGAAGACAAACATCGAATGTCAAACAAAAAATGCTTGGACAGCGATTTTCATCACCTCGAGAAGGTGTTGAAGCCTTTAAAACCATATTCTTGAGATACCAACTTGAGAGTCGAAAAAAAGGTTTGGAGAATTGGCTTGAACGCATGTTAAAGTATATAAACCTTAAAGGCGAATATTTTGAAAAGCAATCAAACAGTTTGTTCCAAAAGATGTTTTTTTTTCTTTCTTTCTTTCCTGGTTTTTGTAAAAACTTATAAGGCAATCCTCGCAGGCTCCAGATTACCTGTATATTACACTTTAATTCAAATATGAAAATTTGTTATAATAAAATTATGGATATTTCCTAACAGGTGAATGAAATAAAAACGCTGCTCGGAATGGAGGGCATTAGGATAGTAGGAGGCAGGAGGTAGGAGACAAATACGCTTTGCTTTGTGCGGACATGGCCCCCTGAAACTTGGCCTACCTCGATTCGAGCGAGTCAAGTGGGCCGTGGCCCAGATTTAATATCAGAGCCCAGGAATAGTTGCCCAGCTGAGGGCATTATTAGTGAATCAAACTATTTTTATTCTCTTGATATGCGTTCATGGACAACAGAAGGTCTTTTATTTCGAACGGCGCAAACAAAAGAAACGCCAATCGCTAGAAACACTTTGCATTTCAAACGCATGACGCACGCCTTGCGAATATAAACGTAGCGTTTATCTTTTAACCTTTGCACTGAAAAGTTCTCTATCTTTACTAAACATGATAAATGCTCATTATTCACTGTTTTTTATATCTTTTTATCCCATTATTAAGATAAAACCTCCGATCACGCAGCTGGGTAAACGTTCGAGATTGTATATAACATGTTTGATATACGCGGGTTGGTCATTAAGTAAATTACAAGTGAGTGAATATACTTAAGAGTACAATTTTAAAAATACTTTTACTTCTCCATGTACACTGAAGTAATTGTCCCTTCGTATCCAGCGGCATAAGATTATTTGAGCTGCTGTTGGAACCATGCGCGACTTCCCTTTTTACAGCTTCATCACCCGAAAGATAATGTTTAAGAGGGCCGAAGGAAAAGGAAGTCGCTTGGGCTATATGGAGGATGCACGAGAACTTTCCACTTGAAATTTCATAGCGTCTCATTTGCCTCGCTGGAAGTGTGAGGATGAGCGTTGTCATGCAAGAACAACACGCCTTTGGTGAGGGGTCCTTACGAGCTTTCCTGAGGAAATTACAAAAGGAGTCGGTCCTGGTGGTGTAGTGCTAACCATACTTGCCTTCTAAACCCAAGAGCACGGGTTCAAACCCGGCCAGGATCGATGATTTTTTTCGGGCGTAAAAATCCTAAGTATGGCTTCCTTCGGAAGGGAAGTAAAGCCGTGGGTCCCGTGTCGTACATTTACGGCACGATAAAGAACCTCCAGCCTGAAAGAAGAGGCCTCCGAGCAAAATCTGTCGACCGTTTCACGCCCTGAGTTGAATGAGACGCTGATGACCTGAGGTGTTAAAGAGCGTCCGTAAATAAAATTATAGTTAAATTAGGCTTTTACAGTTTGCCCTTGAGGCTGGCAGCATGCCTTCCTGATCGTGTGAGCATCACTTTCCTGGCGAATGACGTCATTTTAACCCTCCCCCCTGCAGGCGACGTAGGATGTTTCCACTGCTTTGTCTCGGGCTGATAGCAGTGAACCCAAAATTCGCCATGTGTGGAATTCAGGCTAGCATATCGTAGTAGTGATTGGGATGTTGCAAGACAGACAATTATTTACACTTTGTGGGGTCCGCATTTGTGCACGGACTTTATGAAAACCTAACTTTTAGTTTTATGCCCGTTTTCACTACAGAGGCACCATAGGCAATGAATATTGATGCTAATTGAAATGTAATGATGAATTGGGAAAGGAATTTTTCAGGAAGCAAACATTCCAGGCCAAGTTTAGGGTACCTCCCCGACATTTGCCATTTATGAGGACTGAGGAAAACCTGGAAAAAACCCCAGTCAGGGAGAACGGTCCTGACGGGATTCGAACCCCATTCCGCCTGCTCGAAAACCTAACCTGTCATGCATTATGAACAATCAATAGCAGAGGCTAGGGTGTCTCTAGTTACCCTGCAAATGCTTGATGTGACAGACACTTCTCAACGTGGATGGCAAGCATTTTGTCACTCAGAGGCGCCATTATCTTGCAACTGCTGCTTCGCTATTGTAAACATTGATTGCTGCCACATGCATGCAGTATCCGAGTGTATGGGACAAGTGGGTCCGTTATGGTAGTTTCAAAGCAAAGCAGCTCTGAACGTTATCAGCTTTAGACCCAAGGACGTAAGAAAACACATGGCAGCATCCCGCACTAGTAACGAATGTCGACCATCCTGCCGTATGGAGAGTTCTACGAAGTTCCGAAAGCAAGAAGTGAAACTAAGTAGAGAATCTACGTTGATGACTGCACCAACATATTTGGGGAGATATACTCTCATTTGTTTATTGAACAATACGTGCGTTATAAGTAGCTACAACAGCAACACTGTACGTGTGGTCAAGTTTCATTATTCTTTGGTCACAAGTCATTGTTTAAACCCCAGAGTTTTGAATGAGAATAGGAGGGGCATTCAAAAAGTTTTGCAAGTGTCATCTTAAAGTCCAAGCTAAGGACTGAATTCGAAAACTTATTCTCACAATTCTTCAAAGTACTCTCCATCTCTCTCACACACACAGTTGTAGGCGGTGCAACTACTTGTAAAAATCACTACGGTACTCGGACTGAGATATTTCAACAGAGCGGAATTTATAGTTTGAGCAAGTCCTGCACTCGTTTAAAAGATTTTCCAGCAATGCAAGATTTCACTCGAGGAAACAACCAGAAATCGCAAGGTCAGGGGCTGTTCCAGCAACTGACTTTGGCGACTTCCAGTTTCCTCACTTTTGCAGCTGTTCTATGACGAGACACCTTGTCATGCAAAAGCAACAGCCATGAAGTTTCTTGTCTTTGGACGCCGCCGCCTTAGCACTTCAAATAAAGGATACAAAATATAACTGTCATAGTATTCTCCATTCATTGTCATTCCTTCAGGCATACAGTCAACCGCTAATGATCTTCATAGTTGAAGAAAACAGTGAACATTCGCTTCCGAGAACGAAACTCTTGTCGAAGAACAACCGGTCTTGCGTCATTCTCATTTACCCACGCGCAGTTCTGAGCTTTATTTGGGATGGTATAGAAATAAAACCAACTTTCATCACCAGTAAATATATCTGTCAAACGTTTAGAACAATTTGGTGTAGACATGTACAGCGGTTTCCTTGCACATTCTTTGCTTTTCCTCTTCTCTTCATTGGTTAGGGAATGTGGAACCCTTTTCGCAGCTTTAAATGTTCATGAAGTATACTGTCAATGCTGCCAACATTGATACCAACTTTCATATTTAGTATTTCAACAGTAATATGTCCATTTTCCTGCACCAAGTTCCTCACTCTTTGAATTGTTCTCTCGTTCACAACTTCCCGAGGTCGGCCAGAGCGAGGGTTGTCTTTCAAAGTCTCTCGCCCTTCTTCAAATGATCGAATCCATCTTGCAATGGTATCAAATGAACACACTTGATCACCATGAACAGCTACCAGGTCCTCGCTTATAGCATGTGAAAATGCAGAATGTAAATTTTTCTTTACAAATATTCATGGTTTTTCACCAGAACTGAACTAACACACTGTACGGCAGTTACTAACAAGTTGGAACTTGTCAGCTACGTTAGTTGCATTTTTGTAGGCATTATTGTTCAGCAATGGATAGGCAGGTTGCAAAACTTTTTGAATGCCCCTTGTGATAATGAGAGTAATGCATAAGATTGGAATTCGTTATGTGATTAAATTATTTATTTATTTATTATTATTTTTTGGAAGGGAAAACAGCAAAGGAAATTCATGACAGAATTGGGTGATGCATGCCCTTCCTATGGAAACGACTTTCGGTAAATGAGTTCAAGTGACAGAACAAGCATTTAAGACACACCACGTCCTGGAGCTCCAAAATCAGCTTTGAGGCCAGAAATCGTCAATAAAGTCTATGATAATGTTCTGGCTGACAGACGAGTGAACGTGCACGAGTTAGCAGAGACTACGGGCTTCTCATCTGTGGGGTTCGTTTTGTTTGAGTTGGAGTAAAAAGATATAGCATAAGAAGTTAGGCCAACTTTTTTGAAATGTTCAAGACGAATCCAACCGACTTTTATGGCGTTTTGTAACTGTGAAAGAAAGGTGAATTCACTACTATACATCGAGAACGAAACAGAACTCTGAGTGAGTGCTACGAGGCAAATCGACTCCGACAATGCATTCTATTCACTGGAAAAGTAATGCCTTTAGTTTCTTTCTTTTATACTTTGAACACAAAAGAAATTTTCTTGGTCGTCAATTTGGGGAAGTAGAAGAAGAAAAACATTACTGGAGAAACCGAAGGCAGCGGTTCTCCGTTGTTATACCAGCCGCGTGGTTCAGGACAAATTCACCGAATTACGGCGTTACATTCTTCCGCATCCACTTTATTCACCTGATCTCGCTCTCCGGAACTATTATCTCTTCCGTAAACTGAAAACTTTCCTGGCACAAATGAAGAGGTGATACAGGAAGTGAACTAGTGTTTTGAGGGCGTTCAGGAAAACCCACTTACATGACGGAACCTGTTACTGGTTCAGAGTAGAAATTCTTTAAATTTATAAACTATCTCTATGAACCTGCTTGGTATCTCAGATCTCCTGGTTCCATTGCAACTTGGAAACGACGACAGCAGCGTTCCTTACGAACGCTTCCAAAGTGTGAGGTGCTCATATCGCCAAGGCCGGAGGTGTGCTCTGATTGTCCGGGCAGAACACCTTCCTTCCAGGAACGAGACTCGCTCCCCAGGTCTAAATATAGTCGTGTTTGTCTGCCAACATGGCGGCCTCGCTTACCACTGACACACATTTTTATGAGCCAGCCGCCTTTTGTTGTTTCTGTTACCGTGGTAACCCGCACAATTGACACATCTGTCGCTATGAAATTATATGTTCAAGTGATTGAAACTTGATACTGGTTTTTCCTAATTTAGAGGCCCACGCACAATGTAGACAAATTTCTTTCCGAAATATAACGTCCGAATTGTGAAGCTTACAATCAGTTTAGCATTAATGAGCATCACTACAGAATTATTCAAGAATTAAAATATAAATAAATTCTAGATATTTTCCTGAATATTTAAAAAGCCTTTGACATGGTAAATTGTGTCATTTTAACAATCAAAGACTTTAAACCATGCTAACAAACAAACAAAAATTCGCGACCTACCGAGTAATATAAAATAGGTGTTTATCAAGTAACTATCCTAGACCACATACCCTTTTTAATTTACGTAAATTACTTATTAGAAATGTAATTAGTATAAATTTTATCTATAACTTCCTATGCAGAGGGCATAGTAAATAATAGTTGGCGGTATCAACGGTTTAAATAGCGTTAAAATGGCTTGATAAAAATAATGGATATCTCTTAAGGATTAAAATAAATGTTTTTGTTCCATGCTCCGTAAAGAGCTCAGGCATGTGTAAAAACACTCCAGAAATTAATACTAAGATCGTTTCAGAACCCGGAAGTCAGGCAAAATTCTCTTTTATCTGGGTCAAATAGAAATGAACAAGTTTCCGTACATTTAGGGTCGGTAGGGCCAGTTTTTATGTTGCCCATTTTTAAAACCCTTTTTTTCCCCTTCTTGTTTTGATCGTTATGGATATTTTTTCTTCAATGGCATGTTCACCTCATAAAAATATTTATTGAGAATCTTGTTTTACAATTATTTTTTTCCAAGCAATCAACAACTTTCTCCTCAACCCATTCACTTAAGCTGTTTAAATAGCAGGGTCATCATTAGTGAAAGGAACCTCGGGCATACGAATACCAGGAAGAGGAAAATGCTGTAGTTTAGAATAGTCTTGGCGAATGACCTTGTAACCCCTAATTAGTTAATGCGAAATGTACTTGTACTTTCGGTTTCCCCTATGAGAAGTGTGCAAATTGAGACAAGTTCAGTTCCGTTTACAGCAAAATGGAACGCTGACACGCTGTTTTGAAATTCTGCTTTCGTCTGAACAAATCTTGAGCCGAGGGCTATGGAGAGCTTGTTCTTCCTTATAGCACAGCTCTCAGATGATTTAACATTTTTAAAGAGGGGTGGCAATCATTTTCAAAGCAGCTCGAACCTTATAACGCCCCTCGTATAACTTCTTTGGAGCAGTCAGGTGTGCCACTACAACAGGGTGAGCGATGTTTCTTACAATGTAGGAAGAATTGTTTCGGAAACAATGGGTTTTCTACACTGTAACACTGGTAAACGTCTGACATGTTAGTAAGTAGTTTTGTGTGTACAGTCCGGATCTGCCTTTTAATATTTTTGAGTAATTTACATTTTTTTATTTTAACTATTTCTCTATTCTCCGCTCTTTTGTTTACGTGTTTTATGTATCCTTTTATTCTTTTGTTTGGCACTCATTACATTATATAAAGAAGTATTATAGTGGTAGAAGTTCTAAAAGTAATCACAAGATGGGAGGAATGGTAGGGTTTTTAAACTTTTAGTCACTAGATGACAAAATGTTTTCTAAAAAAAGCTCAATAGTCTAGAACGTATTGAAGCACGCGTGATGCAATTCTTACCATAGTTACCTCAGTCAACCTGTTGTTACATGTGCGGAAAATTCACTCCAGAAAATCAAAGAAACCAATCACTGAATTAGCTAAGAAGTAATATAAACAATGTTTTGTTTCTCCTCTTGGATAACCATGCCATTAGCTATTCCAATTGTAAGGTGTGAGTGAAAACATCATATTTCAGGATGTCTCACACAAATTGCAGGATGTTCAAGACATAAAATATATTACCCAAATGTGTCTTCAGTGCATCTGCCTGTTCCTGTCTGTAACTTGCATTTCATCGGGCTCAACAGCACAAGCGGATCAGAGAGCAACCTGTAGATGAGCACTGTCCTCATCTTATAGAACAGAAGGAAGGAACTGAACCATTTGATCCGCGATCTGCAACAGCAATCTCAACTTTTGGGATCTAGCTGTCCTGTTGTAGGTTAAGAAGTAGTTCTTTCGTGAATATCTCGGTTTGATGATGCTATACAACATAACCCACAGGAGCGGCGACTCCAGTAAAACCAGCTTGAAAGCGGTACTACTACAACCTACCGTCTGTGCCTTTGGCTTATGTAGCAGAAAACTTAACTTTGCTGCTAAAGGAAATCAAATATAAATACCATGAATGGCTAAAAGCTACAGTTTACAGTATGGGTTCTTGAAATACCTCTGTTTGTGTGTGTGTGTGTCTGCGGGACACCAAGAACCACTTTAAACCACAGCCACACTCACGACTAGAAGTGTATATACACTTCAGCAGCAGATCCCTGAAGAAGGTGGCAGAGACAGACATCGAAAGCTTGGTGGATTCACCGCGTCTTACTCGGATGCTCTCCCAAGAACTCGTTTATAATAAAATACACGGCGAAAGCTTCAAGTCTTAAACCGCTATAAAGTCAAGTAATGACCTAAGAGAGAATTGTTTGTTGCTGGGAAAAGCACTCGCTGTTTGCACACAGTGAAATCATTTTACCTTCACTTCACATCGAGCTAGGCATTATGAAAAAACGGACAGAAACAAAAATTGAGTGAAGCAAAACTGAAAGAAGACATGACCACAAATCAGAAAACAGTTTATATATCCAATCTTTGGTGCTAAGCTCACAAATCTCGAACTAGGTGCTTGATTCTCTTTCAAAGCAATTGTTAATGTCTTTCTGAGCAACAGAAAAGGTGGTGCTGTGTATTCGATCTGTTGGAGAACTACAAGAGCGTGGGGTGTAGACTTTCGCTTAAAATTCTTTTTGACATTCACACCTTGCCGGAAAATTTGGGCAGTAGGGTGAGCGCCTTCACCAAGACATCCTTACTGTGAAATGCAGTTTTCAAGGGCATTGGAACCCTTCGGCTACGAGAGTGTGACGAAACATCACACGAAAGACGAACATCGTCTACACACTTTACAGAATTAATTGCATCTACTTTTCGCAACATATACTGAACAGCTAAACACTACACAGTTCATGTCAATGTTCCCCAGCAGTGATTTTAAAAATTATGTGAAGTACTGTGGCCTCATACAGAATTCTGAAAGTCACAATTAGGTAAACTGACATATTTATTGGTTCTAAGTGTAACTGTTTTGAAGCATTTAAAATAATTAATGTCCACCCACTTTGTATTGTATGCGTGTGTGTTAGTATTGTGTAAACAGGTGACGTGATATCTGTATTTAGATAGGATCATTATATTTCAAACCGGTTACACATTATTATGAGCAATCGTTCAAATTATTTTAACTGGGGAGTTGTAAATTGAATACAACGAATCAAGCAAGCAAGCATTCTGCTTGTTTAATGTTTTATTTATTGTCGTTTTGACTGTATTGATATTCTCGCAACGTATGAAATGATGACGCAGTCTAACTCTCATCTTTTCAGGGTAAGAAAAAATTCCGAAAAAACCTTACCCTGATAGCTTGGCCTGACCGTGTTCGGACCCAGGACCTCACTCACTACCAGGGATACAGCTGTTCTATGTATTGTTCACCCACCCCACAACCTACATTATATTTGTCAATTAATATTGTTAGGAGATTTTTAGAGCCCTGCTCCTATTATAGCTAGCCCTCTGTTCGCAGAATTATTTAACCATACTCGTGCTGTTATATTAATAACTTTACATTATTAAACACAAACTGTAAATGACTCGAACTTTCTGACAACAGAAATAAAATGCGAGCCCTTTAAGAGGTGTGGAAAGTAAGGGAAAGATTTGTATAATAACAATTATAATAGAAATTATGCCTCTAACATTTCATTAACAATAACCTTTAAAATATTACAATAATTTATCTTGAAAAATTAACAAACTGGCTTACTGGACAACCAATGAAATACGAGGCTGGTTAACAAAAACAGTAACAACATTTTTTGTAAAAATACCATTTCATTACTTAACGGTATGTCCTTTCAGCTGAGTGCAATTTGCGAAGCAAGATTCTAATTTTTTCATTTCCTCAGACAATTTTCTTTCAAACCGTGCACGATACCCGTTTACAGCACAGATAACCTCTTCATTAAGTGAACAATTCTTTCCCTCGGTCACATGGGACCAAATTTGGGGAATACAATGGGTGGGGAAATATTTCGAAGCTCAGCTCGCGCACTTTTGTCTTCGCAACAGCCGGCGCATTTTCCTGGTTAGGAAAACTTTTTGCGCGCCAATCTCGGTTGCTTCTTTTCAATTCAGTATGTAAACGGTGTAATTACCGCCAAGCACTGTTTTACCCTGTTCCAAATCATGACGGTACCTGTGAAGCCCCCTCCCCCAAATAAGGATGTTATCAAAACGGCTTTAGCACTTTCACCCTCTCCAACCCGCCGTTTTGTCTCCGGGTTTTAGTGTTGGATCCAGGTTTCGTCTACAGTCACAAAACGACGTCAAAAGTCATTCGGATGATGCTGCTGCAACTTTTCCACATGTCCTCCGAGCCAGTTTAGTCAGGAGTATGTACCCGTACAGCATTTCAACAATCCCACGGTCTTCTATCAAGATACGGGAATTTTATCGACCATTTCTTCAGAAGGTACCTCAATTGAGCGTCTGGAACGTACATCATCTGCAGTACTCATACGGCCACGTTTAAATTAATTTATCCAGTAATAAATAACCTTAGGTGTTGGTGCACAGTCCCCGTGAATTTCCTTAAGCTTTGTATCTGAGCTGCAGACAATAAATAAAAATGTTTTATCACTGCACAATATTCGTCGAAATGTTTACAACGATCACATAAGATAGCTGTCAACAAAGAATTGCACGTTGCACTTGTTTGAAAATATGAACAAAACCGTTACAACATCACGCTTACCAAAGTCATGAAATAAAATTTCCCTCCATTTCGTTGAAAATTACCAGACTTATCAATCCGCTCTATGAAATATCTCATCAGAGCAGAGCTTTAACAGTTTTAAGATAAACTGAATATCTTTGACAAAGCTCTGACATTTAACTAATATTTTACAAACATAGAGTTTAGATTTACCGATAGAAAATACATTAGAATGAAACATTAAAACATTGAATCGACATATCTGAGGTGTTCCAAATTTCTAATTAAAGTGAACCCACCCCAGAATTGCATCTTTCTGTAAGGTAGGGGAGGATTGTGCTGTGCCTGCAACTCTCTCACCGTCGCTGATCAGCACGGCCGTCCTTATTTACCTTTTAAATTGAGTGCATTGAGTGCAACACCGGCACAGTTATCAGTAAATAAACGTACTAACTTTAACAGCAACGACTGTATTCCCGTTTTAGCTATTGGCTTGTACCCATGAAACGATTTTTAAAAATTGTCTTCAAATTCTCCATCGATCCTATCTACCTTTGTATTTTTTGATGCCCATGCTGGGAGATGGTTTTTGTCAATGAAACTCGGCATATAACGATCAATTATCAAACAAGTTCAGAAACCAGAAAACCTACAGCTGTGTGAGAGAGAAAGTGTGTGCTAGAGCTCTAGCGGTCGCTAATTCTATTTCGATTATATTCATAAACAGACTTTTAACATTGCTTCAAATCTGTAACGAGTGAGTATGCTTTCTACGCACCAGAAATGACAAGTTCAACTTAATGAGGAATTCGCTTAGTTTACGCAACTGTACTACTCAAAACATCACTAGAAACTGAACCTTCAGATATTCCAGGCCTGTTGTCCCCTAAGTATGTAATGTTCAGTAAAAATGGTTCGAACCTCACCCAAGCTACCTATTTATAACGTCATGAGAAAGTTCAGTACTGTTTACAACCTGCTGTCACTGAGATTGAGATAACAGGTTTACCACATGGCTCATTTCCACGTCTCTAAGCAAGTATGTTACCAATAAAAAAAAAAAAAAAAACAGATGCTGTTTATTTAGAAGCCAACAACTGCAGGTATAAAAGCCTACAATAACTTCAGGTGTCGCTAAGGAGGACTCCAACAATGCCTAATTGTTGTTCTACCCCATATGTCTGCGCCTGCAAGAATAATATTATTATGACAAATGGCGGAATCCCACGTGCGAATTTTGGCACGGCTTAGGTAGAAGGAAAAACACAAGAAGATAAATGTGCTCTAAGTCCCCAAGATACATTGACCAGAACGAACATTTTCCATAGATTTTGTGAAATGTGTTGGCACGTAAAACAAGCCACTTGAGTTGTCTATGCCAACACCAAACAGTCGCAAAGTGAAAAGTATCACAATAATCACTATCAACAGCGCGGATTGGGTCTAAAGCCTGTTCCAGAAGTCGAAAAGATCATACGGGACAGTGGTAATATGCTCAACATTACGTATGGCTGTAAACCTTAGACAACAGACAATACGAAATACTGTCTCTATGTTTATATTTAATTGAAACTATGTGAAGTAGAAGAGAGTAAACTTAATGCAGAATGTGATTGATTCATCGTTAATACTGGAAAAGCATTAAATTGAACTTTCAGACTAATAACTCTGAAATGTTGACCGAGGTATGCAATTACCTTCTCGTTCCCACCTTTAAAAGCCGGAAGCGTGTGTGACAGTGTATTAAGTATTGTTAGGGGTGTATTAATAACACGGTTCAGTTCAGGTTTCTATTTCCCCAATTACGATTTGCACGTGCGTACAGAATGGACTAGTGATGTGCGGAGAGATTACTTGATATTCAACTTCCAAATTGAAGTTAAAAACAATGTCGTTAATCGGGAAGTATTCTTGATAAAAAGCGTACACAGTTACGTGCAGTACTGTGAAACGTTAGATTAGACGTGTTCTACGTTCCCTTGAAAATCACCCCAGTAAACGAGAGTTTCCTATTCCTCTGTTCGAACTGCCACAAACTACAAAAGTTAAAACCGTATAAAATTACTGTACTGCAAGAAGTCCGCCACGCAGGAGCTGCGCACTCTAAGCGAATCCCTTAGCGAGTAGAGCAACTATAAAAATAATAGAAAATAAAATTAGGCCTTATTAATTAATGAATAAGTTATAGCTTTACTATGTGATATTAGGGGAACAAATTCAGAATTCTTGCAATCTATAAGTATCACAAAAGAAAAACAAAATTTTTGGAATTATTATTATTATTATTATTATTATTATTATTATTATTATTATTATTATTATTATTGTTGTTGTTGTTGTTGTTGAGATTAAAGCACTGATACACAAAGCTATACGGTGTGGGTATTTTTAAACATTTTTAAATGTAGCCATGTTTATGAACTGAGCCCTTGATATCATCTTTACATTTACTAAAATAGAGAGAAATAACAGAAAGTTTCGAGTTACATTCTGTATTTAAGATGATGTTCATATGTTTCAATAAAACAAAACATGTCACTATTTAAAAACAATTGCAATTTACTAAGTAAATAAAAACAATCGAAAGTACATCAATTTTCAGTGGCTTTGAAATTTGTATTAAAAATGTGTAACGTAAACGTTTTTTAAAGGTTATTATAGAGTGCAAATATAATTATCACACACATATTACATTAATATTTCACATTTGCTATCTTCACGACGATACTTTTGTTAAATATAAAACATATGCACCGTTATAAATACAGTTTAAATGCTGAATTAATTTGTCCTTTTATTTTGAAAAAATTGAGAGAAAATTGAACGCTTGAGCGATATTAAAATTTCGCTTTTCAGATATACCCTAATTTTGGGAAACTATTTTTATTATTTTATTTAAATGGCATACACCAAATTTTGTTGTGAAGAAACAAATATTGGTGCTGCTAGAGCGATATAGGTTTTCCGGTAAACCCCCACTGCTAATAATTTGATTTCACTGATTTTCAGAAACTATTCTTCTTATTTTATTTCAATGGCATATACCGAGTTTCGTTACGAAAAAGAAATTGCGGTCGCTAGAGCGATTTTTAAATTTTTGCTTTAGGTCAACCGTTCAATAGTCTAATTTTGTTGCTATCGTTTATTAATAATGGTTAAATGCCGAGTTTCTTTGAGAAAAACAAAAATTGGGACCTCTAAAGCGTTATTATATACTCACAGTATATATAGTGTTATTTTCACTGCCTAGTAAAGAGGAACGATGGATATTTCAAAAATATTTTCACCGACACAACCTCTGCATTCTTTCGGAATCCCCTAAAATCCCCCTACTTTGTCAGGTAGTCACAAATTTAGCTCACACAGTCATGGAGTATTTTTTGGATCCCACTTTCATTAATCATTAAATGTTGGAGATTTTAAATACAATATATTTAAGCTTTAACCCTCCTCTCCCGATATATTTTGGAAAAGTATTTTCGTAATAAACTTTCAGAGAAATGTAGGAGGAATATTTTTGACTTGTAAAGGGAAAAAAAAAAAAAAAAAAAAAAAAAATTGTCTGTAGGTAACAAAATGTTTGATACTGAAAGTGTAATATTATTTTTGCCAGGATATCGGTAAATTCATTGTAGAAATGCTGTAACAGCACAGAAAAATGAGACGGTGCCTCATCATGCATGAACCACTTACGGCATTAAGTTTAGTGGTACTTCTTTCACAAAACATTTAAATGGACTCCGTGTAACGGTCAATAGAGTACAAGAAAACGTTGTTGTCTGGTATAGATATGCCTGTCTACAAACAATAACACAGTATCAAAAAGTCATGAGTGATACTTTCTAGGTTCTCTATCTGATGGGAAGATGGAAAAAGTCGAACACTTCCGCCATATTCTTATCTGGGCAGAAAACCAGGCTAGAAAATGGTTCTGTCTTTTCAAAGAGGGTCACTTTGACGTGAGCTATTCGTCACGTTCAGGAAGATGGAGACCTTCTTGAGCTCTTGTCAATCCTCGCGTGAGCTGTGAGGACACTTGCACTCCATGGGCAAGGTTCATAAATGCAGTGTATGGGTACCGCACGCTTTACATGAAAGCAACCTGGCCGGCGTCAGCTAGCTCAAGATCATTCCTACCCAAGATTACACAGGCCTGCGATGGAAACATTGTTTGCAAGTAACAGTTGATTTTTACAGATTTGTGTGTGCTGATTTCGGAAAAATTCCACCACCCACCATTTCCCCACAAATTAATATTTTAATTTTTATGTCTACAGAACCACTAAATTTTACCGACATACCTGTATTTTTCACACAACAATGAAAGAACATGATGCATTGTTGTTTTACAATCACAATTCTATTGTTGCTTCATTTTCAGCCCAGTTCTAACAGTACTCTGTGTTTTTTCATTACTATATTTGTGAGTTCATTTATTTATTTATTAATACAAGATGACTTTAGGGGAGTGTCGTAATTTGCCAAGTAAGTTTTGTTACATTTGTGGAGAATTTGTTGTAAAGAAACATTACTGGCTTGGTAAAGAGAGTGTACCATACATATTTTGGGATAAAACTTGATGATCTGGTACATAAGGTGTGCTCTAATTATGTGGAAGAACTCTGATAATGGTTTGAAGGAAATAAAAAGATTTCCGTTTTGGGGATGCAACTCACAAACCACAGTACTGACTGTCACTTCTGTTCGTGTAATGTAGCAGGGTATGATCTTAAAAAAGAAAGAAATTGTATATCCCAATGTTAAGTCAGTGAAACGCCCTGTTCCTCATCAGCTAGGTATCTTCACCCCCGGATAAACTAGAAGATATATCTAATGACTTTGAGAATGAACTGTAATAGTTACAGGAGTAGAGAGCCCTGGTTATTCACAGCCTGGTTGAAGACCTAGGTCTCCCTAAAGATTCAGCAGAACTGTTAGGTTCTGGGTAAAAAGAAAATAATTTATTGGCTGTTGACATGGCTCAGATATAGAAAAACAAATTTCGTACCTTATTTTCACATGAAGAGGACCTGGTTTACCTTAGTGATGTTATTAGATTGTTTAACGATTTTAACACTCCGTTTTATATCAATGAATGGTGGAGGCTTTTGTTGGTTCATCTAAAAGGAGCCTCAAAGCGTATTTCTTCACAATGGCAGCAAGTACTCCTGAGTGACATTAGGGCATTCTGTGCATATGAAAGAATGCTATGAAAATCCTCTCCAAATTAGAATATAATGATCATGGTTAGAAGTATTGAGTTGACCGCGCACTTCACACACGCAGACACACCAGTTGAGAGCGCAGCCGAACCGGCGATCGGGCCTGCGACAGGGGAGAGCGAACTCCAGTCCTGGCAACCCCCTTGCCGCTATAGCTGCTCTCAGCGACACACCCTAAACAGAATGCAAAAAGAATTAGATGATTATGCTCAGGATTGATTATATAAATAAAGTTAATTGTAGCAAGGGAATAAAATAAATTGAGTAATCTGAGTGAAAGAATCAGATAATTATATTACTGTTGTTAAAGAAAGAATAAGACATGAAAGTAAGTAGATGTAACGCAGACGATAAATGAATTATGTAAAGGGAAGGAATAAAATAATTATGTTATTCTTCAGCCCCTGGTCAGAGCTCGATTTATGGAATTGTTTAGAATAGCCGTCAGTCATTTAGGTAATAGAATATCAGTTCACATAGCATCAATTATTTTCTAAGAATATGAGTATGCAGTACGCGATTCCAACTCTCGTATTTTAGCAGACCTTCGCAATCCGCTCACGCGAAGATTAAGACTAAATTGACTTGCGAATATTAAGCAATTGCGTCCTGTCTTCTACCAGAATTATGTTCGGACAACGAGCTAACTTCGCGATTAATAACAGCAAACAAGATGGTCATCCATAAACCTATCGTCAAATAAACGCATCAGAGATTTAAACGAAGCAGTGCCTTGTAACTTGCATACCGTGACCTCGAGCACGAAACGGTGACTCCGGGCCCCTGAGATACCCGGGTGGGACCCTCGGGTAAATACTCTGCAAGAACCAATTACACAAGGTGGCCACGGCTGACAACCAGTAATCGTGATTAGATTAGCATCGAACTTATGCCGCCCCGCTAGCTGCTTACAAAGAATACAGCATCATGGCTTTTTGGCGCCCAACGTGGGGCCACTACAACTACACATATTCCGTCAATTTTCAAATTAACTTTGTGAAATAACCTTACGTGGTGGAGAAAAATTGTGATTATTTCAATTTAACACACCAAATTACATCAAATTCACATCAAATTTTACAACCAATTTTCAATTACCTTAATTTTACAGACCTGATTTATTAATTGTGACGGAAAAAGGCGTCTCCATGTTAATCCGTTCTCAATCCAACCATATTCGGGGGAACTCCCTCTATAAAGAAGATGCATTATAAACTTGACTTATTGAGTTTTATCTCCAAACCAGCAGATTTCTTAAGACGTGGATTCAAAAAACTACCCCAGCGTTGGGAAAGAGTCATAGATAATAGATGCTTCTTACTCTAATGCTGTAAATACTTGGATACTTCACAAGTAATTTGTCCTTGTTTGCCAAGGAATCTTAAAAATGCTCTACAGTATTACCCAAAAGCTGTCGGTCCTGGTGGTCTAGCGGTAACCATACTTGCCTCGTAGACCCAAGATCAGAGTTGAAACCCAGCCAGGATCGATGGATTTTTTGAGCGTAAAAATCTTCGGAAGGGAAATAAATTCTTGATTCACTGCACGTACAAGAACCCCAAGCCTGAAAGAGAAAGCCTCTGAGCAAAATTTATTGGTCATTTAAGCCCTTGAATGAACGAGATGCTGATGACCTGAGACATTAAAAAACGCTCTTAAATAAAACAAATCAAATCCAACGTTTCTCAAGGTTTGTGATTCCCTTGTGAAAAAGGGTTTCTTGTAGACTCTCAAAATACTCGTCTACCTTCTGTGTGGTCTCTTCATTGGACTTAAAATCTGTGTCTAGGTAAGTCATTTTTGAGTTTCGGAAACAGATAGTAAACCCAGGGAGTGATATCTGGTGAGTAGAGGGGACGCGGAAGAGTTTCAAATCGTAGTTCGGTCAATTTGTTCTGAGCGACGCGGTTTGAATGCACTCGAGCTTCTTTTTGGCCATTCCCTGACGTTTTTACGCGATCGCTCCAAAAGTGATTCGCAATATTCTCCAGTAATCGTTTTCCTCTTCTCCAAGTTGTCAGCAAAAAAAAAAAAAAAAAAAAAAAAAAAAAACATATAGCCTCGTTTGGTCCACTGTTTTGACTGTTGGTTCGTTTTCGAGATATAGTAATAAATGTACGTTTTGTTCATAGTCACAAAATGCTATGGAGTCTTCTTAAACATTTCCTACTTCGCATGCGATTTCGCTTTCGCTCCGGAGTAAGCACACGCGGCACTTATCTGAAATAAAATGAACCTGCTCAGTTGACATGCCCGTGGTCACTTGTGAACTTTCACTAGTAACAATAGCATGGACTTTATCGACGATCTCTAGCCTCTGTTTTGAGGCTCTGGACTTGAATTCATTTTCCCAAAGTGGAATGGTTTTATAGGAAGGGCATATGTCACTCAATGCAGGCAAAACCTTCTCATGAATTTCGTTTACTGTTTTCCCTTCTAGAAAACCATAAGTTCCAATATTATCAAATTTTCACTGTCACTTATAACGCTTGTGTTTAAACAAATTCCAAACTATGAATTAACAATTGAATGTCTTGTGACCATACCTAGAAAGCAATCTTTATGATCGCATATACAAATGTTACTGTCGCCCTCTATGCAAACTAATTAACTTATCATATCATCCTCGTAAATTGACAATTTTAGCTTTCAATGTGTTAAAATTTCCCTTCACGCATTCCAAATGTTTTAAATAAGCACGCCAGTTCCTGAAGACAGGATACCACGCTCTGAATTTTATTGGGGTCACTTCGAATGCCTTGTAGTGCAAGTCGTAATAAACAAGCAAATAGTCCTTAAACTTTTAACTTGTTCTGGTGTTACATAACTTGCTATGTGCACCTTGGCCAGCTTCTTACTATGAAAATAAACATGACTACGTCACTTAAATGTTAACGTTTAACTTGCATCTGTTGGCAATGGCGAACAGGAAATGTTTCTTGTTACCGAATGAAAACCCAGGAATGTCATTTGGAAACTAGTTACAGAAATTGCACTTATATTTAGTACGGGAGTTTAGTGAAGTATATACATTTCATTCATTAAAGACACTGCGAATCTTAATGCAAAAATAGTTTTGTTCAGCGTCAATGACACTGTCATGTGACGAAAATGACCAAAATCTTAGACCTGGGAAGGAAAAGAAATCACAAGGAGCTAAATTCAGGTGTAAGGTGGATGGAATAAACGTTAAAAATAACATTTTTGTGCGCCAATCTTGGTCATTTTATTTTCAGTTTATCTTCAATACACATTCACCAGTGAACAATTGCGCAAATAGCCTTTCCATACGTAATTTTATGTATAATCTATTGCGCGCTTGTGAGTTGAGATGCACAAGTTTCGGACATCTCGATTTTTCCGTTATAATAAATGGTGATCTCATTTTCATTTTCGGTGCACTTTTTTCTTTTGCCTAGCCTAATTGAAGTCAGTAATTTATTCCTTTCGCTTGATAATGAAACAAAAATAGTTTCAAAGAATTAAAAAAATAACTCCCCATATTTACTGTACACGACACGCTGGTTTAATCGTCACACTAAAGAGAGTTCATGTATAAAATCGGGTTTTTATCTACTTTAATGTTTATTATTTTGCGTCGAAACATGGCCACGTCAATGGAACCATACTTCAGTAAAAGACTATTGAACATAAATCGATTGCTAGAACTCCAATTACAAAATCTTCTCAGTACCAGCGTGAATGATGCCAAAACATTTGTCATAAGGTACGTGCCTATTTTTGTTACATGAGGACTGTTCAATAAACACTCACTTTTACCCATTCTCTAATTGTGATTATATTTCTCATAGTAGTCCCCGTTGGACGCAATGCACCAGAGTTTCTGACAGTCTTTCAAAACACAATGGAAACAATTGTTTGACAGCTCCTTCATAATCGCCTCCCCAGCCATCACCAGTACTTTTGATGCTGGAAAATGCCTCCTATGAAGGTGTTTCTTCAATGGAGAAAAGGAAAAGGTCGCACGGGGCTAAATCTGGACTATATGGAGGATGAGGGGCACACTTCACGTTAATATTTGTGAGATATTCAACAACAGCATTACAGTGCTGCAGTATCCAGTTTTTTAATAGCCTTGCACAGTTTTCAGGATACCTCTGTGGTATAGCTTAGTTGTGTGTACATGTACACACAATGTATAATGTTGAGTGTAAAGTAATATCGAAAGATGTAACCAAGTGATCACCTTTGAATGAAACTTCCCATCTTTAAGTGCAGGCGAACGTCTTGTTGTGAATCCAGCAGTCTTGCAACCCACCGAGCGCAAACACGTCTCATGTGCAACTTTTCAGTAACCTACTGGTGGAGGTGGCACTCAAGGAAATGTTCAGTATTTCTGAAAGTGTTGTTAATCTCTCACAATGACAGCAGCTGTGTTCATGTGTTCTTCCGCTGGAGCACAAACTGGAGCTCCGTCTCCAAGTTCCTTTCAATTTGACTGTCTCCCATCTTTAAACGTTCTGAACTAAGAATAACTCTTCGTAAGCCTCCTGTAACAATGTGTAACCTCCATTTTGCTGTAGGCGGAACTGAACATGTCTCAACTGGTACAGACGGAAGTTATAACAAAATATTGTAAATTTAACTAGACAAAGTCTAAGTGTTTAAATGATTATGAACCTTCCTGTAATTGTGAGAGCTTGAATGAGATCTCTGTCATTGTCAGCTTCCGTGAAACATTCGACGAAATCATAAAAGACCCGGTAGGTCTGAGAAACAAACAGGATAGAGAAGGTCTTTATGTAGCTGTTGATGCACGAAATTCTTTTGGAACGTCTTCCAACTAATGAAAGAGCTCATTAATACTGGAGTGACCAATGTATTTGTCTATACGGGCGCTCTTTAACACTTCAGGTCATCAGCGTCCCATTCAATTCAGGACGTGAAACGGCCGAGAAATTTTGCTCAGAGGCCTCTTCTTTCAGATTTGCGGTTCTTTTACGTGCCGTAAATGTACGACATGGGACCCACGGCTGTTCTCCCCTTCCGAAGGAATCCCCAAATACTCATCGACCCTGGCCGGAATTGAACCCGTGATCTTTGGTCTATGAAGTAAGTACGGTTAGCACTAAACTACCAGGACCGACTCGATTGACCAATGAAAATCCAAATATGCTGATAGTAAATACAGCGGTGTTCTAAAACTAATTTGTATTCTTATACATGCACGAGGTTACAGAAGGAGAAAAACAAAACTAGTGGTAGTAGAGGAGAGCATTTATTACAGTATAACTTCAACAGGTGCACGGCCATACGTGGCTTGTTTGATTTAGCGCAAGATATTACATTAGATATTCACAATAAGATATAACACATATATTCAATAGTAAAATAAATAAAAATAAACTAATGCAAATGGAATGAAATAAGAAATACCAAAAGAATAATTTCATAAATATTAAAAATGTTTATAAACTATAAAAATACCCATTATGAAGGACGCACAGCTGGATTAAGTCAATTTGTTTCCTCCTCCCCGGTTTTCAGATCTGAGCTGACTGGTTTTCATGAGAAACTTACCAAATCTCTCCTCTCCTTCCTTACCTGTCAGTAGAGCCCAGCATGAACACCTTCCTCTGTTCGATCCTGTACTTTTCCCTCTATTCTTCCGCACCTTTACATTCAGTCAGTATGTGTCACAGGAGGGATAAATTCCCCTCTAATATTTGTCGGCGATCTTAACCATCTGTCTTGATGTAAAGCTCCATCCCCCATGCAGCTTTTAGCACAGAAAGTATCATCTCTCTGCATTGCGCAATTGTCTTCTGCCAATCCCTGAAGCGGTTCATCCATGCGATTCCCCTGACCGGCCCTCTAAACGGAGCCCAGCCCCATTGTTTCTAGCCCCTTTCTAAATTTCGATATGCATATCATGTTCCCTCTCATACTCTAATTTAAGTTTGATTTCCACGCCGTTACTTCACTACTATGATTTTACACTCAATGGTTTCGTTGCAGGCCCCAAATTCTCTCCTCCCCACTCAAAAAATTCCTTTTAGAAAGCATACCCTCACTGAATGTTGGTCCGCCGTTTGTTTCCATTCCCAATACCTCATATGTCATTGTAGATCTTACTGTGCGCCATAGGCGGTTTCCAGTACATCTTCAAACATGTCTGGCATTCTGCTATGTAACCGAAGAGTTTCACTCTGCTCTATGCTTTGTTCACCTTCCGTTCATCGTAATGCAGTTTCCTTCCTGTATGTTATGAGGGTAGGTTCATAAGTTTCCGGCGTAACAATTTTCTAGGTATGATAAAGACAAAAACCATATTTCATTTTTCAATTTTTTTATCCTTTATTGCAATACACTTCTCACATCTTTGAATTAACATTTCAATCCCCCCCCCCTCAAATAGTCAGAAATCCTATCTGCAAAATGGGCATAAACACCATTCATCACTTCTTCGTCACACTTAAATTTCTTTCCTCAAAGATCCTTCTTGAGTTTTGAGAAGAGGAAATAGTCACTGGGAGCTAGCTGTCATCCTACAAATGCTCGATCTCCTTGACGCCACCTTTCTTCACAGCTTCCTCAACAATAAGAGTTGTATGCGCATTGTCATGAATGAATGAATAAATGAATGAATGAATGAATGAATGAATGAATGAATGAATGAATTGTGTTTAACGCCCGTTTTTGCTACAGAGGCACCACAGGCGATGGACACTGGTGATACATGAGATGAAATGATACATTGGGAAAGGATTTTTATGGAAGGAATCGTTCCAGGCCTAAGTTTAGGGTACCTCCCCGGCATTTGCCATTTATGAGGACTGAGGAAAACCTGGAAAAAACCTCAGTCAGGAAGGACGGTCCTCGCGGTATTCGAACCCAGACTTCCCGCTCACGAGTCCGAGACTAAACGACCTCGGCCACCCGTGGCGGTATTGTCATGAGGAAGGCGCACACCACCACTCAGCTTTCCTCGTCTTTTCTCTTTTCTCTTTGATAGAAGCACGTAGTCTGTGCAGTAGGCCAGCATAGTACTCCCCATTTACTATGGTGTTCCTCTCCTTGAAGTCAATGAAGAGTATTCCTTCACAGTCCCAAAAGATTGTGGTCATGATCTTCTTGATCGACTGAGTGACCTTGACTTTTAGAGGCGGCGCTTCACCAGATTTACGCCACTCCATTGATTCTCTTTTGGACAAGGGATCATAGTAGAGGACCACAGTTTCATCTCCTGTAACAATGGTTTGCAGAACTCTCGTTGCCATGACTGAGCTCCAAAAATGCCCGACAACAGATGACTTGTTGCTGCTTTTGGAATGAGTAAAGAAGTCTAGGCGCCCATTTTGCATTAACCTTATTGATGTTTAAATGATCATGAATAATTCGAAGTACTGTTGTTTAAAAAAGCCCAACCTTGCCGCTATTTCTGTAATTTTGAGCGGCAGGTCTTCCATAATTTTTCCTTCCACAAGAGCGATGTTTTCAGTAGTGAACACCTCCAAGGATCGACCTGCATGCTGTTCGTCTTCAATGCTCTCTCTATCCATTCGAAAAAGTTTGGTCCATTCTTTTGCAGTAGAATATGAGGGGGTTGCTTCCCCATATACACCGTCCAATCGCTGTTTAATTTCATTTGAAGTAAGTCCTTCTTTTGTAAAGAACTTAATAACAGCTTGATACTCCTTTTTGAGCATGTCACAATCTTGTACTCATAGCCTTCTTTATGCAACTATATCTGAACGACTGAACAGAGCGGAGTGGAAGTTACAGTTGCAATTATTTATTTAACAGATAAGGCACACAAGATAAGGGTTTTGTGAAGATGGTTATCCTTATCGGTGAGACCGGAAAGTTATGGATCTGCCCTCGTTCATCCGCTTCGCCGGAAGTTGTCGCTTTGACTGCCCATCTGCCACCCTCTGTGAAACGGACAATAAAAATATAAAAAATTCCGGTCGCTTCCAAAACTGAAATGTGCGAAGAGATGCTAATAATATTATAACATTATGAATAATGAAACCCTGGTTTGCAGATTTTGGGAGCCCTTCTTTCGCCAAGCTGAAGAAATATTAAAAAGAAGAAGAAGCAAAAATAAAAAGTTTATATCAACTACAAATGGTTAGTTTTTAGGCACTGGAATAAACTCTCGCTTGTTGTGCTCTAAGAACAAACTTTGGTCTTGTTTTATTAAAATACTCTCATTCAATCACAAGCTATGCTTAAGGACGAACCGCGCGTTATTCCATCTCGACCATTTCTGCGATAGCCGTACATGACCCCAACCTGGCGAACTGTGTAGGTCAGTGAGCTGTTAGCAGTAAATCTGCGGTCCCAGCACAACGCCGTAAATAGAAGCCGGAACCTGCCACAACCTTTCATTGTTTCTTCTGCAAGGAATGCTGCTGAATGCAAAAACCTACTTTTCTGTAAAGTATATCCTTTCATCCTGTGTCCCGTTACATTTTGTACTGCGTTGCTGATTTGGACATTTACGAAGGCTGATTATAATATTTTTCACAACACACATTTACTCATCCTCATAATTTTAATGATTTTTCTCAAGGTAGTCCTTATTGAATGCATTGTAAATGTCCCAGCGTTTCTGCCGGTTCTCAAAGACATGCTGGAAACAAGTTCAACAGCGTCACCTTCGCGGACTCTAATGATGGAAAATGGCTCTCATGAAAGCGTTTCTTCAATTTGGGAAGAAAGTAAGTGAAACGGGGATAGGGAGGGTGGGGGACACAATGATTATTGTGAGATATTAAGCAACAACATTTGCGATTTGCGGCCATGCGTTATCGTGGTATAGCATCTCAGCGTATATGACCGCCACGGGTGGCCGAGGTCGTTAAGGCACGGACTCGTGAGCGGGAGGTCTGCGGTTCGAATCCCGCCAGGACCGTCCTCCCTGACTGGGGTTTTTTCCAGGTTTTCCTCAGTCTTCATAACTGGCAAATGCCGGGGAGGTACCTAAACTTAGGCCTGGAAAGCTTCCTTCCTTAAAAAAAAAAAAAATCCTTTCCCAATTTATCATTTCATCTCATGTATCATCAGTGTCATCGCCTGTGGTGCCTCAGTAGTGACAACGGGCGTTAAACACTACTCAAAAAAAAAAATCTCAGCGTAGGGCTTTTTGCAAGTATATGGTCCTGCAGAGTTTTCAGGACACCTCTAGTGTTGGAGGTTTTCACACAGAGCTTCACTGTTTGCTCTCTCAGGATGGAAATGATGTGACAAGTTTCATCAGTTTTTTTTAATTTATGCAAATTGTCTAGTAATTCTGCGAAGACGATGTAACATAGAATAAATATACAGGTGATGCAGCCCAGCGACTGTCCTCATTATAATGTGTCAAGTACTTTGAAGTGAATCTGAATATCGTTTTCGTTTCAGTCTTCGAAGTTGTCGCGAATGTTGCTCGGAAGGTGCGATGCAGTCAATGGTAGCAGGAGTGAAGGACAATGTTCATTGTTTGAATGTGCAAATCTTTAGTTTGTTGCGGATGTACCAGGCGGAGAACCCTGTTCTGGAAGGTTTGGACCCTTCTCAGTTGTGGGTCTGAAGCCGAACTCCATACAGCCAGATCATTGAGAAGTAGATAAGTCTTTTGAAATAAACTGGTAGCTGTGATGAGCCTTGAAGCAGATATTTTAGTTGAACAATTTTGTGTCGTAGTCTTGTTATTAAGCTATCTATGTGCTGTCTCTAATTGAGTTTGTTATCCGAGATACGATGCGGATTGTATTCGTTCTCCTTCGCGAGAAAATGTTTGGTTCTTCATTTTTTGTTTTATAAGTGAATTTAACTACTTTAGAGTTACAAGCGTTCATTAAAATTTCCCATTGTTTGCACGATATACTCAGAGAACTGACATGCAGAGGGTGCCAAAAATGTATACACATTTCAGGCAAAGAGAAAACTGTGTTAACATAACAAAACTGAATTCACACAAACAGAAAATGATAAGCACTAATTATCTTAGACTTTTACAGTTACAACAGTTGCTCAAAATGTCCACCATCGGTGTCGATACACTTCTGAGTACGTTGAACTAATTTTTTTAGTGGTGTTTAACGCCCGTTTTTACTACTCAGGTACCACAGGGGGTGAACACTGGTGATTTTAGGAAGGAAACGTTCTAGGCCTAGGTTTAGGGTACCTCCCCGGCATTTGCCAGTTATGAGAACTGAGGAAAACCTGGAAAATAACCCAGTCAGGGAGGAAGGTACTGGCGGGATTCAAACCCCAGACCTCCCGCTGCTCACGAGTCCGCGCCTGAACGACCTCGACCACCCGTGGCGGTCCACGTTGAACTAATGATTGAGCAACGTTTACGAAAGTGTCCTCAGCACATGCCGTTTCAATTTCTTCCCGAAGTGCTGTCAGTGTAGCTGCTTTTCTACGGTATACAATATCCTTAAGAGTTTCCCATAGTAGAAGTCCAACGGAGTTAGATCCGGAGAACGCGGTGGAAACTCAATCGGAACTCTTCGTCCTTTCCAATGCCTTGGATCCAGTGCACAGGACTTGTTGCTGTGCGAGGTCTCCCAGATCTGCCCTTGTGAACATCGCATACGGTACCATGAGTCTCAAATTTGTCTCGAATGCGTGCAATTGTTACCTGTGTTGTCGGTTCTGTTCTGTACACACGTCTCCATTGTCTTTGAACTTCAACAAAGTTCACGGTTTTCCAATATCACTTCAAAATTGCTTTCAAACGATAATATTGGCTCCATTTTGTTGTAGTAACGCTAACATAACGTAATGTGAGACATATCTGTTTACAGAACATCATACTACACATTACTGTTGTTTTTCGATCCAACTTTGTAGTATATTAAATAGATATCTACGGTGTACACATTTTTTGGCACCTTTAGTATATCTGAATGTTGTCAGCTGATGATTTCCATGTACCTTTGCTTAAAATAGTGACATCGTCATCAAATTGTGCTAGTGTTAGGTTATATATTTTTTGTGTATATATTAGATGTAGAATCGACGACCATATGTTGCTTGTATGGCACTGATTGAACACTGAATATTTTCAAACTAACAGAGAAAGTTCTGCTAGAGAGATCTGACTGTATTATTCTAAATAACGTAGTGGTTGTAGTTTATACAGCAGTGTAGTGTGCCAAATGCCTTCTCGGTATGCAGAAAAAGCCCAAGGTAAACACGTTTTTCTTCAAATGAATCCAAAATGACATCGGCTACACGATGAAATTGCTGATGATTAGAAGCCAAACTAAGTATTTTGTATTATGGAACTAGTTGTTGGTTGCATGTAAAAGAAACTGTGCATCTTCTTGAACTGCTTGTGGAACCCAGTCTCAAGTGCAAGAGTTTCTGAAAGTGTTAGTGCTGCGGTGTTGGAGAGCAGACTGGGTTCACCCTCCTTTGAAATTGATTGCCTCTTCTTTATTAAGCATTTTCCCACCTCCAAATACTGTAGGCGGAAGTGAACATGTCTGAACTTACATATTTCATAGTGGGGAACCGGAAGTGACAACAATGAAACTAGTGCCATGCGTACATTAACAATTAAACTATTGTAAAAATAAATTTTTGCGCGAGAAATTATCCTGTAAAAATGATCATTCTTTATTGAACAGTTCCCGTAGTTAAAAGAGATGGTGGTTGAGTTTTGCGTACTGGTTTGTCTTGAGGGCGGCGATCTGCTAGAGAAAATAGCCAGGCTACCCTGAGTGAAAGACCCGAAATAAAGTTTCGTTTCCTGGTGAGTTTTGCCAGCAACAAGCGACAACGAACGCTGAGAGAATGCGTCGCTCTGCTGGCATGTGCCTTAGCTAATGATGGGACAAACACAATCGTCGTGATATTATTAGATATGTTAGCCTAGGAAGAGTATTTTGTTTGCCACTTTGCTAGGTAACCACCACAAAGTATTTTTTGTAAGGTGACCATAATCTGCTCGGGCTGATAATTTCTTAGTGCAAATTTCGGAATTTTGCAAATTGTAATTATGAACCCCCATAAACAGTTTGTGTTGAAAATCGAACAGGAAAGACCTTGATAAGTATAGCAGAACAGGACAGCATTGTTACGAGAGCTTATTTCTTTTTAAATATCAACTAAAATCCCTAAACATTTGTTGATGTTATCCCTCCTATAACTAGCCATACTCCCCACGTTTTCTACTCTTTTTCAGGTCATCATCATTTTTTATGACTTTCGGCAGTTCTGCCGCCTTCCTTCCACAAAAACCACGCAGTTCATCGCCTTAATCTTTTCCGTGTCTTTTTCTATTTGACAACGACATTCTGTGTTTGCATGGCGTATCATTTCTTCATAGACGGCATCTGGTGGTTCAGTTTGTAACTACTAATCCGGAGGACCCGAAATTGATTCCCGGTCTCAGATGTACGGTACAATCCGCAATGCCATGGGCTGGCATTGGAACAAAAAAAAAAAAAAAATAATAATATTTTCACCGATCTCCTCCCCAACCACATCCGCTAAAAAGCTATTAAGCATTTAATGTAGTCAACTGTTCGTAAGGGGACCAGACGGAGCCCCTAAATAGGCTTATTACTGCAATATTAATAATTGTAATCATATCGCATTTTTATCTATCGTAACTTAGTTTTGTATTCTCCCCAAATTCAAACAGTAATATACCTGGTTGTCAGACGATAAAAATGCGATAATAAATTTATATATGAAATGTAGGAATATTATTTGCAATTTCAAGGTAGTGCTGGCTCAGGATGAGGAACAATACCTAAAAGTTCGTCATGCAAGAGCTGTGTAATAAGCGAATTCGTTATTATATCTAATTTGTGACGGATATTACAGAGCGCTAGAGCAGAAAAGTTGTTGCCGCTAGAACGATTTTTAAATTTTCGCTTTAGGTTAACCCATAGTCTTTAAATTTCGGTTTTCTGGTAAAACCCCCACTCCTAATTGTCTGATTTCACCAATTTTCAGAAAAAAAATTTATAATTTTATTTTAATGACAATGGCCGAGTTTCGTTAGGAAAAAGCAAAAGTTTCGTCTGCTAGAGCTGCATCAGACATACACACATGTACATAATGTTAATGAACTACACCGAAATAATTTCAGAGAGTGTAGAGGTGTCGTATATAAATAATAGGAATGTATGGTCCTCAACTAAACATAACGCAGTTAAACATGTTTGGCCAAGCCGAGTGATAATTTGGTTTAGAAACTGCCTTGCGAGCATAGAAATATCGATTTTCCGCCGCTTATTATAAGCGTTTTCATTATTTAGTGCCATAAAATTCCTCAAATGTCAAACTAATAATGTGACAGTGCGACACTGAACTGTCTTCTTGCGTTACGTAGCCTACTCTAGAGGGAGCTTGTTAACTGTTTGTATGGCGTAATGCTAACGCAAAAACTTTTCCGCAGGCCGCGGGTTCAATGCTTGTCATGCCGTTCATATTATTTATTTAATATGAAGTACTGCGATATGCATATCACAGAATTATAAATGAAATTTAGTTAATTTTTCAATATACGACACCCAACTCATTAAGATTACCCCTAATTTTACCTTATGTAAGCAAGGGCTGTAATTATATGAATTGGTATGTTAAGATTTAAGTGAATAAATTGAAACATTATCTTAAAACGTAGGATAAAGGCTGTATTAGGCACTAGTCAGAAAACGACATAAAAAAATGTGATGAACGGAACTCAAACTAGAAAAACAAATGACCATCTCT
Organism: Metallyticus violacea; assembly: GCA_030762175.1. Classification (NCBI taxonomy): domain Eukaryota; kingdom Metazoa; phylum Arthropoda; class Insecta; order Mantodea; family Metallyticidae; genus Metallyticus; species Metallyticus violacea. Next base: position 4,548,045 of record CM060832.1, read on the forward strand.
TATTCGAAAGTTAATATCATAACAATGGCGCCAGGGTGATACGCTCAGAAACCCGCTTTCGTTATCGTGTTTTATGATTTCCAGAGGTATCTTAATTAACTAGTGGCGTACTGGCGCTCTATAAACTGATAGTCATAGCTTCGAAATTTGGACAGATAGGCCTTAAGTTTTCTAATCCAAATTGTTTACACACATATCCTGAAATTATTTAGGTGTAGTTCAATAACATCCTGTATATAACTTTTTCATTGTCATTTTTGGTTCCTAGTAGATCGATGAAGATTTGAAGAAATGTTTAAAATATCATTTCATGGGTACAACCCAATAATTCACTAAAATGTAATATTAGGAAGAGAAGGAGAGTATTTATTAATTTCCCGTATACGGACATTGCTTTCTTTATAACGCATTGCGTTTATTTAGTTTAATACACGATATTGAATTGATTTATTAAAGTCGGTACTTCAGTCGTTCTCAACTGTTACGCCCATTGGGAGGAAGGGATGAGTTGAGGCAGACTAGAATACACGGAGATACACGGACGAAGACGGAGTGCACAACCCCCTCCCCCTGCAAGCAGTTCGAGCCCTTCAGAAGAGCCGCCTGCATACCAGACGTCAAGACAGAAATCTTTATAAAGTACAGCATCATTAGACTACACCAGCCCACTAGCATTGGCATTTCCGAAGCTGTAACATATCCGGTGAAACGAAATGGGAAAGACGAAACTTCGTTGAAAGAAAAGAACCATTTCAACTTTCGCCTAAGTGACTTAAGAAAAGCCCAAGGTAAGAATGGCCAGCCTCAAGGAATTTGAACACAAGACCCCCAGAATGCGAGTCCCAAACGTTACCAGCTGAGCACCCCGCGCAGTGTACATGATATGAGATAATACTAAAGTATAAATAAACGGCTAGTTTCTCATCACACAGAGCAGAACGATGGTGAAATATTTTTTCATGAGAAAAACAGATCTTACCTGCTGAGTGATAGAAAAAGTTGGAAGCGCGCACATGCAGAACGCCAGCATTTAGCGAGTTTTTCCCAATCGGCTGCATAAAATGGAATCGCTGCCTAACAAGTATGACCTAAGCTGCTGTATAGAAGCGTATTGAATGTTACAGCAAGCATTTGATGACGGTGTTCTGCCACAATCAATGCACTTGGGTGGTTCAAAGATTTTAAGAAGGGCCGTGTTAACAACAAAGCAGGGCGTTCCAAGTGTTTCAACCAATGTTAACACAGATGACGTCATTGTTCGGGAAGTAACCGTGGGTAGACTGGAAGACATGCATGATGAGATTGTTGACGCCTGAGCGAGCGTGTCGGGAGCTCCAGGGCATGCGAGGCAAACCTGAATTCCATCATTACAAGTGATAGACGATCCCGAGCTCAGTCTAGAAATCATCTGGTTCCCCGACACCACGCCCTCACCATTTGGCCAGAATTAAACATCGAACATCTCGGACCTAGCTCCATGTGACGTTTTTCTGTTCCTTCATCTCAAAAATCAGCTGCAAGGCCAGCGTTTTGGTCATCAACGGCAGTCGTGAAGAAGGCGGAAATGATTTTAAACAGTTTACAAGATGTCTTCCAGACACGTTAAGGCAAGTGCATGTCAACCTTGATCCTGCCTAGTCCTTGTTTGCAAGTATATTGTTAACTGAGAGTTGTGTCCTATGGAAACGCCAATAATAGAAGTGCTTCAAGACACTTTTAGTGATTTATCCTTACTTCAAGGTATCTGTTTTGTGCCAGACTACAAAGCTTCCTTTCTGTAATACAATAATGTTAATATCTCAAAATATAATGGAATGACTTCTGCTATATCCCCTAACTTGCCGAAATGTTTTAAAATAACAATTGTTTCTGGTCCCGCATGCCAAGTCTGTGAATACGCAATGCACTCTTAGTTCATAAAAGTTTGAGCTTTTAGTCATCACATAATTTATACTTTACTTCGGTAGAGTTTCTTGGCCTATTGTATTACAAGGACTGTTCATTAAAGGATGCATTTTTAACAGACATAATTTCTCGTAGTAAAATTTAATTTTATAAATTTTTGTTACATTAGTACGTGTAGCACTAGTTTCATTGTTGTAACTGTGAGAGGTGTGCAAGTTGGAATGTGTTCAGTTCCTCCTGCAGCAATATGGACACTTAAGCAACAATGTGCTGCTTTGAAGTTCTGATTTCGTCTCAACAAATCTTCAGTTGAGGCCTGCCGCCACGGGTGGCCGAGATCGTTAAGGCGCGGACTCGTGAGCGGGAGATCTGGGGTTCGCCAGGACCGTCCTCCCTAATTGGTTTTTTTTTCAGGTTTTCCTCAGTCCTCATAACTGGCAAATGCCAGGGAGGTACCCTAAACTTATGCCTGGAACTTTTCCTTCCTTAAAACTAAAATCCTTTTCGAATTTATCATTTTATCTCATGTGTCATCCCTGTTTACCGCCTGTGCTGAGGCCTTTGCAACATTGTAGGAGGCTTATGGAGAGTTTGTTCTTCCCTATGGCATACCTCGAAGATGATTTAAAATGTTTAAAGGAGGAAGGCAATTTATTTCAAAGGTACTCCAGTTTGTGCTCTAACGGAAGAAAACATTAACACGGCTGCTGTCATTGTGAGAGAGAATCGTCGACAACACTTTCAGAAACTCTGAAAAATGTACACACGTTAGTAACTGCGTTTGTAATGACTGCTGAAGTGACTGCATCTACCCGGAAAGTAGTCCCATCTCATTTTTCTATGTTCAGCATGTCGTTCCCTCACACACAAATTTAATTGGGTAATACTCTCGTGCAACAATCTGGATGCTTTACCACGATAATGCACGGCCGCACATCGCAAATGCTGTGAATATGTCAACGATAAATGTGTTCCTCACTCTCCCTATGTTTAGATTTAGCCCTGTGTGGAATTTTCCTTTTCCCAAGTTGAAGATTCGCTTCATGGAATGGATTTTTCATCATCAGACACAGTGATGATGGCTGAGAAGGCGATTCTGAAGGACCTGTCAAAAACGGTTACCGGCAAGTCTTTGAAGCCTGGCAGAAACGCTGGGTCAGGTGGATTGCATCCAACGGGAACTACTTTGAGAAAGATCATCAAAATTATGGCTAAAGAAAGTTGTCAAAAAAAAATCAACAAATAAAATCATTCTTTATTGAACAGTCCTCATTCTCCAGGGAGGGTCCGCGGCAATTTTGTCCCCACTCTCGAGGGCTACACATACTGTTAGTTTATTTATTTATTTATATATAAAGCCAATAAAATTGTGTTAGATATTATAAATGTCATATTTAAAATGGTCTCTTTGCTTATGTAGGAAAGCGTGTATTTTTAACGTGTAACGCAGGGCATTTTTATTCACAATTAGGCCTAAAATGAATAAATGACACACGGCTAAGAAGACAGCACATACGTTGAGACACTGTCCAGTTCAGTCCCTGTACTTGTATTTGATCTTGAAACATTTGGCTCGATGGGAGACATGTTCATTTTTGCATGCATGAAAACTGACGGCACCTGCTATTGTGACTGTATTTATATGTTACAAGAAAAAATTTTTTTTTCATTGCAGTATTCGCTACTACCAGGATTTGTTGGTCTTTAAATGTCCTACATTGCAATATTGTCCAGTATGTTGGAAAAAGAGATAGAAAAACGCGCAGAAGAAAATTAAAAACCTTCGGGAACAGAGTTTGGCAAAACCCGTTCCGTTTTAAATAAATTCTGAGTCATATTTTACGCCGGCTCCAAACAGGCTCGCTAATGAGATACTGGTGATTTCATATGAACAGGAACGCTAAGTTAATTCTGGCGGAATTTCGTCATAATGTGTACCTGGCAAAGAGACCTTTTCTGCTCTCCAGACGTAAAACCATTGGCAAACATTTCAGCATACACTCTATACCTCTCAACGGTCCGTAAGTTTTAATGATAAAGGTTCAGCAAATGTTAAAACCACTCCGGGTGATTGTTTTACTACAGTCTTGGAATGCAGAGCTGTATTTAAAGAGCCAGTGCTAAAGATGAAACCCTTTAGATGTAATACAAAGCTACGTCATAAATAATATTACCTTTATGTTAATTTTGACAATATCTTTTCGGTATAGACTATCCAGTTTTCAGCGATCAAGTCGAATGTTCCATTCAAAGCACTTTTGTTCATCTGTCATATCTCGGGTAACCAAGTCTAGGCTTAACTATGGCAGAAGTCACATCTGCTGGTCTAATGTCCGGACTGTAAGGCGGATGCAGTAACACTTGCTCTCTATATTCGCGCAGTTTATTGGTTACAGCATTACAGAGCTAGGCTTTTCAGGTACAGTCAGTAATTTCATGGTTTACTGTTTTCAGCTCAAATTTAAACTATTTCTTAGTACTAATATACGCATGTATTGATAACAGCGCGCTACTTTGGCATGATCCTTACATCTGCATCCTCTGGTACAGTCCAGAATTTGACTGTACTGCGACCGGTTCATAGCCGATGTCATGGCAACGGTAGACGCTTGCTTTATGTACACAGCTAGCAAGTACAGCCAAAACTGAGAATCGAACAGCGGGCAGCATCTATGTCGTTAATCGCTTTCCTAGCAACTGAAAACGACGCGGGAGTCTGCTAAATATAATTCATTGACTCTTCGTTTATTTTTTTTTAAATTTAATTTACATTTAGTTATATGGCTACTTATTTTATAGCCTGTAGCTAATTAAATATAACTATTTTGATTTTTAACGTGTTACTTTAACTGCTATAGCATTTAGCTCCGGCTATATTGAAGAGAGCGGTGTGGTCCTACTCTTTGCAGTTTCGATTTTTATGGCACCTTTCCGGTTCATAAGCTATATTATTGCATTCACATAAATTACATACAAACATGGAATGTTCTTTAAGATCGTCAATGTACGTACTCTTGTAAATGGCTATTTTCTTATTATATACTTGCTGTGGTTTATCAGTCACCTCTTGCAGTCTGAAACAGTACATGTATTTGTCGTAATGTTCGATAATCTGTCCCCGTACTGGTTTGTTTTTGGTTTTTACCCAGAAGGTTTGAGGGTTGTACGAGGGTTTGTATGAGTAAAACTCCTGAAGTCAAATCACAGTTTACCTTATTAGGGTGACGAACCGACTACTGCGGCTAGCACCACTATTTAATTAGCACTAGCATGTCCCCGCACACAGCAGCCAGCCAGAGAAGGAACATTATTTATTATACAAAATGTTGGAAATTTTATACAGATAATTATACAAAATTATGGTAATACCGACTTGCCAAAAGATTTGGTCGGAAGTGAACGGTGATTTTCTTTCTTGCCACTTTAAGAGATGTGCAAAGAACGTTTTATTTTATTTAATGGCGAAAAATTTACTTCCTTACAGACCCTCAAAGATCTGATGGGGAGCGTTTTATTTTATTGATTTGACATAATATTAATTACTATTTGTGTGGATAAGCATACGTTCATAGGTGAGCATTATTTTTATTGAATGGGTGATGTGAAGTATGTTGTGTGTTTGTAAAATGTACAAAACAAGTGAAAAAAGATATATGCTATGCAAAAATGTTGTTATGCAAAAAATGTTATTTTGCACAAATATTGCGACCCGAAAAAATAATTTTTAAGTCACTGCAGTTTACATATTACTGTTATGTTGCATTGCTATGTTCCATTATTTTAGGAAATAATATAAAATGGCATTTACGACATACCCACAACTGCGATGATGGTTCAAGCTCGGGTTCCAGCGACTTACTAGCATAGTGAAAGCTGCGTGCAACTTGTTTTATGTCTCGAACAGGTTTCTACCTGTTTAGGCGCCACAGAGGGTCGGACATGTCTGAACAAAACTAAAAAGTTTTCACCCTTCGAAGGTTAGGTATTTTTCGTCTATCAATGTTTTTCCTGGGGTTAGGTATTTTTACCTTCTAATGGATATTCAAGGTTTTCTCCACTCAGGATCTGAGTATTTCTGACAAAAAAAAATGGTCCCTGTTTTACGACTTTCTGTCTAAATGTTTCATCTGTAAATGGCATTAGGGCCGGGTATTTCTTACCAGTCTCTTCATTCCTTTAACGGTATCGGGCGAGGAGATGCGGAGAACCAACCTCATTGGGTGAAAACCAAGAGGTACTACGCCTGCGCAGTGGTGACAGCCGTTGAAAAGATAAAGTTTTCCGGTATAAAAACAAGCCAGGATTTATCAAGTGTGAGAACCATAACATCTCGTGTACCTGGTTTTGCATCGACTACAAATTTATCAGTCATGTTTCTTTATTAGGGAAGCTACATGCTGTACCGCTATAGCATTGTCAGCGTAATGAGATATGAGGTTCCGGCTATGAATTACTAGTAAACTTATTATGGAATAAAACTAACATGTACAGCTGTTCTACAAAAGTGCGATTTTTTATCCAAAATGTTTCTACTGTAAAAATCGTAATATTGAATGGATAAAGAAGAAATGTTTAAGATTGCATGCAATTGTGTAGTGCAACTCTTCTACAAAACTGTTTCTTATATTTGGCTTTCCTGTAATTTCTAGTGAGTACCATTGTTCAATTGCTGGGTCTTTCTCGATATTCTACTGTCTTCAAATAGTCCCACAAAAAATCCAAAAGGAGACAAATCCAGGGATTTAATTGGCCACTCTATGTGATCTTTGCTACCAATCCATCGTTGCGGAAAATTCTGGTTCAATAGCTGACGAACATTCTGTCCATAGTGAGCTGGAACTTCATCTTGTTGGAAAGTCATTGGTTGTTGACTGGTTATGGAAACAAATTTACGATTACCGGTACTACGTGATTTGTAAGCAAATCCAAATATTTATTAGCGTTTAGCGTTTCTCTAAAGAAGAAAAACCCAATGATATAAATCACTAACAATACCAGCACAAACATCAAGTTTTTGTGGATACTGCGTGTAGTTCTCCTCCATTCATTGTGGGTTTGTCTGACCAGAATCAGCATTGTGTCTGTTGACAAATCCATTCAGGCAGAATGAGGCTTTATCTGAGAATACAATTTGTCTAAGTAAAACTGCTTTGCTATTAATGCGTTACATAATTAATTCAGAAAACTGTCCTCAGAAAGTTCCTGCAAAAGTTTAATATTATAAAGACATCTTTCGTGTTTTCTTGCACAAGAAGGAGAACACCCAATAAAGAATTCTCAACAATGACACTTTTCGGGCTTCCTGATATTGGTTGAGTCCTTTACGCTTCTAATTTGAGTAAATTGCTCGTCACTGTTGTATATAGAACTAGACTGTGATCTGGCCGCATATCAATAAATAAGCTCGCCGCCTCGAGCGTTGTTTGTGTCCATAGCCAAACGTAATTTCTTCTCTTCGCTCAGCATTAGATAGAAATATTTAACATAATGTACGTCAGATTTAATTTCTTAAATAAGATGCTTATGTATCAGTAAATATATAATAAAAGTTTTGAGTTCTCGGTATACGGCCATTCCCACATACCGAATTTCATGTCACTTAATAAGTTATTTAGATGTTGCGGAACTTTCAACTAACCTTTCTTAATCTTAACAAATCATTCGTTGTGGAGTAACTCAGACAAATGAAGGAACCGTTTACTGAAAAACTCTTTCTCGCTATATTATTTTAATTAACAGGTTTTATAAACTTATGCGTAACATACATAAAATAATACAAACTAACATTAGTTATTATTTTTAAAACAAGCCAAATCTTAACTTTGATTTTTGTTTGTTTTTTGCACGATCAGCAAGGTAAAGACACATCGCAGATGTTTTACTTTGATCTTTATATTTAGAGATGGGGTTAATTTTACCTTCACAGATTAATTGGAGCAACCACGTGCCAAGATCTTTGATAACTTTGAAACAAGGTATTTGTAACCTTTGCTCTGTGCATATCAGGTGCTGTTCAGCTAGCGACTTGCCAACTTCGGCCGCTGGCTAGCAAATAAAATGTCACTGCGGTGATAAAAACAAGAGAATGCCGTGAAGTCCTGCCTCTTCCATTAACCGCATCATCGGCCACTCATAATCCGAGCCAAGATTTACTGCACGCCGTCTTTCCTGCCAGAAGCAAGTAATTCTCCCTGAGTCGTCTGCAATAAACGAGGAACTATTTTGTGTGTTTTTATTATTTTTCTCCCATGCCTCTTTCTAGTATGTGCAAATGTAAAGTTTGTATTAACCGTAGCAATACCATCTCTTCCACTCTATCAGGTGGAATAAAATGCAGTGTACAAAATATATTGTTAAATAAAGTACCGAAAAAAGGCAAGTTAAACATGTATACTGCATGTAAATATTACATATTTTAACATAGAAAGTTGATACAAATAGTATTGAATTTCACCTGTTCTTTTTCCCCGAGTACAACGGGGGAGGGAGGAGGAGAAAAAGAAGAAAATTAGGAAGAGGAGGAATCGAGAGACTAGCTGTTGTGATTTCTGGAGTTGAGATGACACTTTAATCTACGTTTAAATTGCTTTGTTGTCCGACAATCTCTGTCTTAAGGAGGAAGGGAGTTCCAGATTCTGGGAACTGACACGCTGAATGACGTTTAGTAGAAATGTGTTCGGTGATGAGAGAGAGAGACAGTAAAGTCATATTCCGTGTTCTAAGTAGGGACAGATGTATGAAGTGAGAGGCGGAAATATGGAAGATTTTGAATAGGAATGTAAGGGAATGGAGAGTCCCACGTTCTTTTAGAGGTACCCATGTCAGTTGATTGCTTAGGAGTGTCACATGATCAAATTTACAAGTGCTGAAGACGGAACAAACACAGGCATTATGAACGCGTTGTAATCTGCCGATCTGCCCAGTATTCAGATTAGAGTACAAGCCATCACTATAATTAAAGTGAGATATAACAAGAACTTGAGAGGTAGATCTTTTGTTAAATGTTTTAATGTATGAATCAAAGGTAATAACTTTATTGCATGTGTGGGTTACATGACTGTACCATTCTATATCGAAGTTTATATGGGCTTTATATATACACACCTGGGTTTTTCGCAGTGCTGGTATAATTAATTGCATTATTGTTTATCAAAGTGGACTGCATAACGTTTGAGTTTATTTTACATAGTGCACTTTATGTCTCATGACTACAGCCTGTGATTTAAGTGAATTCAGTTTTAGTCCAAAGGGAGACGGGTGTTAGATGTTCATTTACTAAAGTCACGGACAGAACGAGGGCGGTGTGAAAGTAGAGTTGTAAATCATCAGCGTATTGGAGTGTTTTACATCTTTAGCAATGTCAATGATATACAACATAAAAAGTAGTGATGCAAGTACTGAACCCTGTCTTAATGATGCGCCAGAGGGAAAAGCAACATCAGTACGTTGCTGACGCTCACTAAAGTAGTTGGGGAGATCATCGTTTTTAAGTTGTAACGTAGGAGTTCATAGTCGACAGTGTCAAAAGTTTTACTGAAGTTAAGTAGAGTGTCTTGTAGCAGACTGCAAGAATGTCCTCTGTCACTTTCAGCATCGCCCTGGTGGAGTTATGATAATGCAGGGAGGATGCAGATAGACCTGAATTCTTCGGTGTAGAATGGGTTAAGTGCTAGGCGTTAGTGAAGTATTAAATATGTGAATTAGGGTTGGTCAATAATTTTCTGCAACCAATTCCGTCTGTTTCTACCGCTTTGGTTCAGATTCTCCGTTCGTTGTCAGCTAAAATATACCTACGTGAAGTTAAATTTCTCTCGTGCAGGTAAAAAGACTCTTACCGTGTTATTTATGGTCATTGGCTGCATCGTTACAAAAGCTTCATTGAGAGTGTCAAGGGTAAACGGTGTGCTGTCTACCTGGGTATTGTTAGCCAAAGTTAGCCAGCGATTTTTCATAGATCGTCCCACAAATGCTCAGTATAACATTTACATATAATTTGACTTTTTTCTGTATTTATATAACTATGTATGTTGTACTCTGTATTTTCTCTGGTTTTATACGCCTGGTAGAGTGGAAGAGAAGGGTAAATAAATAAGGTAGATGGAGCTGTACGATTTCTGCACACTTACGTTGAATTGCTGTGGCATGTCCTCACAAGTGCATTATTGTTGGTATACTTGCCGCAACTCACCCTCAAGGGGTTCGTTACCTTCGGGAACTTTCTGAATAACTTTGCATTCACAAGGCTGGTATATTTTGTGCGCCGCTGCAACTGCATTGTTCACCAGTTTAAATTCATAGAGCATTATCATCTTCCCGGGAATTTGAGCATGAGAAATATAATATTTGGCATTCTAAAGAGGGATTTCTGAAATAACAATGTATAAAAGCATCTCAGTGACAAAAACTAATGATAGGTCACATAGACAGGAAAAGTTTTTAAAGTGGACGTAAATGCTCAACTTCTGTTTTGGATGTGAATGTGCGCCTCGTTCTTTGCTCTGTTCCAATGTTGTAGCTTTGGTCTATCTATTGCTTGTTCCCTGTCACACTGAGTTTGTTCTGTGTTAATACAGAACACATTTCCTAACCTGGTCGACGATATTCTCGCGATGAAGTCGCACCGATGTCCGATTTAACATCCCTTGTTTTTAGGGATGTTATGCACGTCACCTCAACAGAGTGGAACTGATTTTCGAACAAAAGTTCAGTTGTGGAAATTGTTATAAAAGGAATTTCATTTCCGGAAAGTTTTTCTAGAAGGTTGCTGTTGCGCTAATCCCAAAAATGTCTCTAACCATTACTTGATGTGCAAAAAGATCTGTAGGAGACCACTAATGGGGGACTTTTCCTTCGTGGGACCATTTCGCGGCTCGTTCAAGCTGGTAGCGCGGTGAAAGTCTGCAGCTGTGATTGTCACGAAGTTATTCCTTTGTCCATTATCAAGAGAGCAAATTGCTGTAACTGTCTCTCTTCATTTTCCATACATTTGAAATTAACCATTGCCCTCTGAGAAATGGAAGAAAATTTTCACGAGTTCATGTTATATATCTTGTCCTTTAATGCCCCTCATCACTATGAGAGCGTTAAATCGTGATCCCGAGGGAGCTATATGTTGTTAGTGATCTGTACATACATATCACGATTTACTGTTCCTTAAAAAAGTAGAGTTTATTGTACTCTCGCCGCTAATGCCGCACCACACTCCTGTTTTTGATTATGCAGGGGCTCCTCGTTTCTCTGAACTCCAGTGTCGGTTGTTTTGTGAATTAACATACCCACTCAGATGGAAACAAAGATTCGTCCGTAAAGAAAATTAAATTAGGGTAAATTTCCCCGTTATGTACACTATTCAAAATCTCACTACAAAATCTACTCCTATATGCAGGGTCAGCCGGTTTAAGTTAATCCACTACAGTAATTTTATAGAGTTCTAACTTCAGTAGCTTTGTAGCCATTCGAACAGAAAATAGGAAATTTCCTTTTGCTGAGAAAGACGTCGAAGTGATCATTTATGGGAACTTTCCAGAACATGTTCAGCGTTATCTAACGTTTCTTCCGTACGTACTGTACGACGCTGTGTACGGTTTTTTTTTTATTAAGAACACTTCCCGTTTCACGAAATTTATTTACCAGTCTGTGAATCGAACTTGGAATTAGGAGTTGAATCTTTCTTTAAACAATCACCGTAAGAATCGTAAATAAATACTCTTTGGGGAATAAAACACTAAATTGAGCCTTATTAACATTAATATTACACCGTCCAGTGAATACTTAAAAAATTTGTCACACAATACACAACAATACGCCCGTATGTTCGTTAAACTCGTACTCACCTCCCCTCCGGCTTTCAAGCGTGAGTACAAGACTTGAACGGCCTGGAGTCGTATTTCCGGTTGTAGGGGGCTTCGTTTCCAGTCGCAGTGCAAAGAACTCTTAAATAATTACTGTGAAATATTATATATTAGAAACATATGCATATACATACAGCTGGTGTCAAAATGTATTCACACTTCAAGCAAAGAAAAAAACTGTGTTAACATAACAAAACTGA